>CAHIKZ030000985.1:1805000-1832500 GCA_903632075.3 Acanthosepion pharaonis | reverse complement strand
AAGAATGAAGCCCTCAGCAATACTGGAAAGCAGAATACCATTTACTGAAAATGCAAAAATATTTTAGTGGAAAATCTTATGAATTTTAATTGAAAGTAGCAGCGGTTGCTCGATCAATGAATACGGAATGTTTCCTTTTCCGGAAACGGCTAATATTAACTTTACAGCTACCATAGTTTAGTTAATACGGTTTTATTCAACAAATCTGTCATTAAACAAGACAAAAATCATTTTAGTGTTAATAGTGATAACACACTAGATTTAGCAAAACGTATTTAGCTTTTCATTGTATTTTACAAGAGTGTGTTACAAACATTTCACTCTATTCTCATTCTTTTCCATGCTAATATAGCTCAAAATTTGTGCTTCAACTCTTATATATATATATATATATATATATATATATATATATATATATATAGATATATATATATATATATATATAAATATATATATATATATGATTTCTTATATATAAGACGCAATATTTTAAAACGAATAGGTTAAATAACCATCTCCCATCATATGAATTAACTTGACGCCTCTATATATGAGTTTTATCAACAGCGCTTAATATCCAAGGCCGTAATTTTGTCTCACGCGGCCACTACCTAACCGGACTCCATAATAATATTATTAATACATTCAACAGTATCTTGGTTATTATTACCGTTAACGCACAAGGAATTATCATTGCAAAGTGTGGGCGATGGTCGTCGTTTACAGTAGATTTATCATACCTTAAGGTACTCAACACAATTCTATAGTAAATTCAGTGGAAACTACACGAAAAAGAGACGTAGCTGGAAGCAAGTACTGGTAATGCTAAAAGACAATCTTCTGAAAAATATCTTTCATGTTGGTGAGAAATAAATCCGTCATATTAAGCGTCCAATCCTGAAACCATGTCGGATACTTCCGGTATTGTAATTTCTTTGAAACGACTGTGATAGAATCAAAGAAAATGAAGCCAATTATGTAAATAGCGTAAAACGCTTGTTTATGTTCAGTTAAATTACTAGCTTGATTTTCTTATAGAGTTATTTTTTTCTATCCTGGGAAGTGAAACTTTTCGAAATGAACTGTTATTTTGGTTTAAGAATTACATGTAGAAGTCTTACTCTCCTTCTGCCAATTTAAGCAGGCACCCAGTTATTATAATATAACTATATAATTAAAATTATTATAATAGAACTATAATTATAAATTATGCTTCTGGAAAGTGACCCTTTAGCATAAATATATTAAATAAATATAGCTTCGCTCTGCTGTTTCTATAAATACTTTCATGGTAACTGTTCTGATGAAATTTTCACTAAGGAACCTAGATTTTGAATTTAGGCACAATACTAGATTGGAAACAAGGTCTCATCAATTTACAGTTTAATTGGTTAGATGCAACCGCAAGTTTTATGCTAACAGTTTCTTCTCTTTCGTTTCTTGCTTGTCGAACTCTCTTCTGGCTTCATGATTTCTAGACAATTTTATCTTCAAAAATTTAAATTTAATGTCAACCATTATTTATTGTCTTTCATTGTTCTCCCTCCTTAATAATGTTTCTCTGCTTGTTACTCATTCACGCTCGGCAATTCATTGTGTCTTAGTGGCTTTATTGCATTGCTTGGGGTGAAATGATTAAAAAACATATCCAGCTGAAATCAGAAAATATGAAGTGTAAGCAAACTGAAAACAAAGGTATCAATTTAAACAGACACCGGGGGATATATTTAAAAACGCTTTTCTTGAATAATCCTCTGTTGAATGTCCATACGTCATTTATGCCGTCAGATACTGTTAATTTCTCTCAGTGTTAAACACCTGCTACTTAATTACACGACTACTACATCAGACTTCGATCTGTGCATAATTGAAATTCTAAAATATACACAATCATGTCTGTAAGTTAACTTGTAAAAGCAAATGTATATCAATAGCCGATAAATATTTACTGAAGTTCGTTTAGCCAAACAGTAAATAAAATATTGTGAAAATTTTCTAGATATTCTGATCAGATCATTTTTTTTCAGGATGATGCCTGGTTGTCTAACTAGAAAAACAGCAACACCTACCGGGAATTTTATCTAATTTTTTTTCTCTTTGACAATAACTCAACAACACAGTCCGCAACTACCTAAGTGAAAATGATTCTAGGAAATATATTCTTATCTTTTCTTTTTATCTAGTACCTAGCCCCAAAATAATCTTCCCGTCATTATGGGTGTTGAATGATTATTCACCTTCAATCCCTTTATCCTAGATCAAACATGGCAAGCCTCTTGCTTCTCTTGCCGTTATTTCTAAGAAATGTTTTCAGACGAACTACATTCATGAGATTAACCAGTTTTAACATTCACTGCTAAGACCCGTCATCTCAAAGATCTTTTAGAGAACCACCCTCATTCCATTCATATTCCAATGGTAAGATATAAGTTCCTCACTTGAAGCTTTTACCTATGAACCGCTACTTTTGTGGGACGAACTCTCAAAAGACGTTCTCATTCACTGCAAACTTGGCCTGTTCAAGTTTAAGGTTAACTTATATTTCCTCAATATATTCCTATAAATTTTGCTTCTTACTCTGCACCCCTCCTCTTAGAGTGTTCTTGGCATTTTAAAGAGTGAACATCAATGTAAAAAACAAAAACCGAGAAGTAAAATATCATGTGGAGAAAGCGAATGGACATGCAAACGATGATATTGGGTTGGTGCATAATTATCAGGCCTTTTTAAAACAATATTTATTACGAGAAAAGATACATAACAATTGAGCAATAACATATTTAAATGGTTATTCCGGGGTATATGATTATCGACACGCATTTTTATAAGCTGAGAGTAAAATAATATTTTTATTAAAAATAGTAAATTAAACAATTTTATTAACATTTAACTCGCCTGACAATAATCTGCCGTATGCATTTCTATATATCAGGCATATCCTATGCGAGAATTTCCTCTGAACAGAAAATCGGCTTTGAATATCGTATTCCCTAACCCCTCAACTTTGGCTAGGCTACAAATCACCGTACTATATTAGGTTCTCTATATTTAATTACAGTTATGTATAATGCTTGATACACGCTTACCTAGAGACAGATTTTTTACAGCAGTAGGGTGCCATTTCTTTCTGCAGTAGACCAGTTGCCATCCATAGAACCCCGTCTGTTCTGCTGTCTTGCTATTTAACCCATAGCTGGGGAGAAGAAGTGCATTCATACGTTCCCCAAGGGTATTAGCACGTAAGTGAATGTAATGGATTCGACCGGAATTCGAACTCGGCTCTCCGATTCCTCATTTCGAACCGCTATCCATCACTCCACCATATTTAACCATAAAAAAAACTTATAAACTTATACTCAGTATGCGACAACAATCTTCTTCCTGCTGTGACTGTTTCTGGACTAATGTGTCAGTGAGTTTTCAGATTTTCCTTTGCTCTCCAGTTCCCACTTTCACATTCTAAAATGGCATGATCAGAAAAAGATCTCCCCGTCTGTTCTGCTGTCCTGCTATTTAACCCATAGCTGGGGAGAATTTATTATTATTTAGAATTTATTATTGGCGTACACAGTCTTAACAAAATAAGATGACACATTGTAAATAACAAACAAAGAATGGAAGATACAGTGACTCCTACAGGGTGTATTAGAAGAAACAAGAAAAAAGGATTAATAATCAATTGTAAGAAGATAGAATATATGGTTGTTAGCAAGAGAGACAGGCCAAGATGTGAATCGACAAATCGGAGATAACAGAGTCAAGCCAGTGCGAAAGGGTAACTATTTGGGAAGTGTTTCAACAGAGGACGGAAAATGTGGCACTGAAATCCGATGGTTAATTCGAATAGAGAAACAGGAGCATTTCCCGAGGAGAAATAGAAGAGTATTAAATCGTTTTATAATATAAGTCCAATATGTCAGTAAGTGTTGGACAATCTCCACAGATTGCTAACCTCCAGGAGAGTGACTCACTGAGCGTTCTCCAACCAACATTTTCAACTGACACTTTTCAGTAGTAACTGATCTAGCAAGACAAGTTTGCTAACCATTACACCACGCCAAGGTGCCTAGCGATTTTCCGAGAGTAGCTCAGATGTGGCACAAGGCCGAAAGTATGGGGTAACCAGTGAGGATCAAACTCACTACTCAGTCGTAATTGATCTAGCAAGACAAGCTTCCTAATCATTACACCACGTTGAGGTGCCCCCAAATGAAACTTATGTATATGTTCACATTCTTTCTGATTCAGTCAGTGTTCTGCCAGACCAGAAAAAAACAAAACAAAACAAGCCATTGCCATTGTTTTTATTTACGTTAAATAGAACGGTCATCCAACTGGTCTTGATATTTTGTTTGAGATTAAATTTCCTTGACCTTTTTCGAGGGAAAATCTGTTCGTCAGATGTCCTTTAATAGATAAATCATTACCGCGCAGACTTCAAATGCAGAGTTCCAGTTTGATCAATTTACATCTTCAGATAATCCTGTCCTTGTAAATTTTCTCATTAATTTGCCACATTCTTTTATAATGCTGTTGAATTTAATGCCTAATTTTGTTTTACACCTACAGTCTATCTCGGTGTTTCAATGGTTACTTCAGATGCTTTTCTTTTGATTCTATCCCTTTTTATTATTATTATCAACTTAATTGACATTTGTGTTTATTTAATGCAAACAAAATCGCTTCATTATTAAATTGGCCAATTCAGCCTATAGAAAATTGCGAATTTAAAAGCCCTTAACGTACGAAATTTTCTTCTCAAGAAATGTAAACGCTTCGAGGTTCGTTATAATTACTGCAGAAGTACGTTTCAGCATGTGTGACATTTACACACACATAAACACCTAACACACAAACACAGACACCTAAACATACATATTCGTACACACACATACACACACTCATATATATATATATATATATATATATATATATATATATATATATATATATATATCTTTTCGTGTTTTGTATAAACAGTGTACGGAAATATTTTTAAACATTTAATAAACAAGGTAAATATGTGTAGAGGAGTAGGAGTAATTTGGAATTTACTTTATTCAATAAAAGAATATACACGTTGCTATATATTCAATGATCTGAATATTCATACTGCTATATTATTAATAACATGTATATACATACAGGTATATATTTATTAGCAGAAATATGAACAGAGTTATGTATTTAAAAACAGGAATATACCGGTAAACCGAAAGTCTTGTCATGCCTACATTATATAATTTCCTATTTCTGATGGCTGACACGAGCTACTATAGTAATCGAAAGAGAAGTATGCAGTAACAAGACTTTCGGGTCCCGTATTTACCACCTCCGGGTCCTTATTTAAGTGGAGGAATGTAGATGCAGCTATATATTTAATGGCGAGAATATACACACAGATAAACATTTAATTATAGGAATATACATACAGGTACATTTTAGGCTAAGCACGATTGAATCGTTTGTTTTTTTTTTGACATCTTCATAAGAATGGAAGTGATGCTAAGCCAGGCCAGGCCATGTGCCATCAATCGGAACAAGTAATAATCAAAAGGGGCAATGTCGGGTGAATACGCTTCATGGGGTAAGACATCACTTTTAAGCGTTTCTGAGTAGGTTTTCGTCCGTTTTACAACATGTGGCCTAGCGTTGTCATATTGGAAAATCCCTTTGCCGTGGCTGAAATGCTCGGCTCAAACACATCAAATATAGACGATAGCTATCTCCAGTAATGGTTTCAGTCGGTTTAAGCAGCTCATACACCTAGCTGATCCCTACAAATTCAGAGCAGAAGCTTCGAACCATGAATATTTGGATTTGCCGCCTATTTCGATTCATGAACAGGCTTTCAATTCTTTGGCACAAATTTTATTATGTCTTTTCCCATCTAACATCCAAAGAAAAGAAAATCGAATAAACTGGGAAAAAAAGGACTAAATCCTGTTATATATTTACAACATTTCTTTCTAGATTCTTTAATCAGAAGATGTAAAAATTGGATTTTAGTGTGTGTTGTGGTTCTCCAATTAAAAGCCGTTGACAAAAGTAACGTAATTTGAATCTTACAGAAAAAAAATAATGTTACATAACGTGTATAATTTCATACTAATATTTACAAGTGACAGACATTTACTAATAAGTACAGGCATCTTTCGTTTAATGCACCTTCGATTATTGTGTTTTCGATTAGTGCACTAAAATTTTTATATAACAAAATTCGACTAGTGCATACATAATACTCGATTAGTATGGCATAAAATATTTCAGGTTAAACATAGTAATTGATAACTGAATTTTTTTCATAGATACCAATGTACACGTTAGCCGCAATAATCGAGAGATCTATGTATTAATAATGTCCTATTTAAAATAAACACTTTTCACTTTGTTCGAATATTATTACTGTAATACTTGCACAAAATTTATTATACCCATTTTCCGGCGAACGCGCGTCAGTGCAGACGCAAATGAAGCATGGCGACATATTTACCAACACCATTTATATCTAGGTTTTTTTTTTTGTTTTTTTTCGGTTAGTAGCATGACAGTTTGGTATATCTATATACGGGCCTCTCTATAACAGATCCAAATCTGGATCTTTGTAAGATGCCTGATGCCAATAAAAGCAGGCAAGGAGACCTGCAATCTGTATGACATATTGTCTTGTGAAATTGTTCCCGTTGGGTCGTTTTTTTTTGTTTCTCAAGTTGCTGTGGTTTCCGAGGCATTGGTACTTTTGTTACTCCCGTCTCTTTCCCTTCTATACATATTACCTCCGTAGTTATTCAGAAAGCAATCGGTTAGGTGTTTCCCCCAACATCAACACACTCTTACCGTTCATTACAATACATTCCTAATGATTAAAGTGTCCTCTTTGTTCAATTATATATCAATCTCTTTGAACATCAAAAATAGCACGAAAATAATATTATCGTGATTGTCTGGTGGTTCATCATTGTCGATATCGATTCAAGTTTTCTGGAATCTAACCAGACTCTCACTACTAAAGTTTACAGCCAGGAAGAAATGCACATTCATTTGAACAAATATCGACGTGGTTAATCGATACGGTCAAATTCTGCTTCATGCCAATGTTCGACCAGATGTTGCCACAATGACACTATACCGACATGGGATAGCATATTTCCCTGATATCTTGCCCAGTGAATAACGTTTTTTCAAGCGTCTTGTGAATTTTTTAAACTAAAAGATATTCTCTTGCAAAGAATATTCAGAAAGTGCTGTCTAATATTTTCTGGCGTCCAAATATTTAGAGATTTATCGGAATGCGATAAATAGGTTTGTATTTCGGACAGAAATTATCGGAATGCGATAAATTAATTCAGGTTTTAATTCTAAAATTTATTTCCTGAACAGAAATATTATTATTCCGATCGTTCCTTAGATCTTTTCCTCTTTTGACTGTTTAAATAAATTAATTCAGGAATAAACTTTAATTCTAAAATCGAACATTATTTCCTGAACAACCTCATAAATATATAGATAAATCTCATTATTATTCCGTTTTTTATAGCATACTGCATTTCTGTTGCGTTTTTTTTTTTTTATGTAGACGGAAATAATTTATTTCAAAACATGAATTGTAAATGGGGCAAGAAACATTGACTGTTAAGAATTTTTGGATCCGTATAAGTGTGTGCTAAGAGTGGTGTGGGGAGAGAATAAGACGTTGGCAAATATATACAATAAATACATCGCTTTCCGCGCTTGCATGCAGTTTGCGTCTGATTTGACAGGTCATAGCCTATTCGGTTAGGACATTTCTTCGTCGACATATATAGTGTCCGTTTATCTGTTCGTTTGCTTCAATAATTTTAATTACCATGGAATCTCTTACTTGCAACGAATGCAGCTTAATTCCATGTAATGAGAGTTCCACTCTTTATCTGGAAACATTCTAGAAGTACACGGGGCCTCACAACACCGATCTAGAATTCCAAAGTTTTATCTTATAACGCATGGTCGGATTCTGCTTTTAATACGCCTTAAATGTAATTTTGGAATTTTGTGCATCTCTTCAAATAATTCCATGATATCTACTGCTGGATGCTGAAAATATTCATAAATTATTAATCCATGAAAAATTATTCTTTCTGATAACAAACAACTTGAGGCTTTTTAACTGAATATTAGGCGAATTCTTTCCTTGAAGGCATATTGTTGTCATTTGCGGTTCTTGAAAAACGCAAAGGAATATAATTATTAGAATATTATTATGTTGGGATTGTTGACTTGATTAAAAAGTTCCAGCATTTTCAATTGTTTGATGATCGGGGCCATATCTAGGCTGGAGTTGCTAAATCCCTGCTTCCTCGTCTTGCAAACCTTTTACGCGGACGTGTAGGTGATGGTACATTTTTTTACTCTACAGACATTTTTCTAAAAACTCAACGTCACAAGCTTATCGCCAATGAATTGGTGTCACCTACCTACATAAATGCATACCTACAGAGATAGATAGAAAGATAGATGCTGAAGAGGATTAAATACATCCATGGATACTGAACAGAATGGGATAGATAGATATTGAATTGAATGTGATAGACTGATACTGAACAAAATGAGATAGATAGATACTGAATAGAAATAGATAGATAGATAGATAGATGCTGAAAAGGATTAAATAGATACATGGGTACTGAAAAGAATGGGATAGATAGATACTGAATAGAATGAGATAGATAGATAGATAGATAGATAGATAGATAGATAGATAGATAGATAGATGCTGAAAAGGATTAAATAGATACATGGGTACTGAACAGAATGGGATAGATAGATATTGAATTGAATGTGATAGATGGATACTGAAAAGAATGAGATAGTGTCGTAGGATCCACCTAATTTGCATAGTGGAGTACCGACCATATAAATATGGTTGGTGCCGGGAAGACGGGGGGAAGGAATCAAGAGATTCAATCCAGAGACTCTGCCCGACTGCGACTAAGTCAATACATTCTCCAGGGACGGTCTTCCCCAAAATATACAAAAGATTATATGTAAATATTGTGTACACTTTCTTGTTTCAATACATTTTGTTCTAAGTACATTTTGTGTTGTATTATTATTCCATGCATTAGTCAAGTTTCAAGAGATAGATAGATAGATAGATAGATAGATAGATAGATAGATAGATGTTGAAGAGGATTAAATAGATACGTGGATACTGAACAGAATGGGATAGATAGATATTGAATTGAATGTGATAGATGGATACTGAAAAGAATGAGATAGATAGATAGATAGATAGATAGATAGATAGATACTGAACAGAATGAGATAGATAGATAGATAGATAGATAGATAGATAGATAGATAGATAGATACTGAACAGAATGAGAATCAGCTATTATTCCTGATGTACATAACCAGGTTTTGCATCAGCCAAAATAGGAATCCTGAAGATACATATATTTCTGTCGTCGAGGTACCATCCTTTAGGATAAAACTCTGAAGTTTTCGATTCAACGCCAATATGAACATTGAATAAAGTTTCTGCATTTTCCTTTTCACAGAATGTCTTTTCACTTAAAGAATTGTCAAGATACTTGAAGAAGTCATCGTGTGCAGGGAGATTAAGGCAATATGGTTCCTCTGCTAAAGTTTCGTATACAAAGTGGGGGAAGTTCTGCAGTGGGCACGCTGGTACGCGGGCAACGTGTAGCCGAGTATGCTCAGAAAACAGAATTTTAACTCGTCGAGTTAACCAGTGCCATTTTTAATAACTGAATGTTCATTTCATCCAATTGTTGCTTTTAAACATCGCTAGTCACGCTCTGATTGGATTCCAAAAATCTCTAATCGAAAAATACAAAAGAATCCCGAAAACGTTCCCCATAATTTTCTGTTAGTATAATTTCCCTTTTGGAAAGTCTTTGGGTGCGTCATCATGATCGAGTCATTGAACTGATTCTTTACTAATGTCATAAGGGTTCAATTTCTCAGCACAAGTCACCATTCAGTCAGGAAATGGGACATTCGTATTTCGCAGAGGCAGCATCGAAGTCACTTCAAAGCGTCTAACTCTCAGTCATTCAAGTGGAATACATTAATCGTATCTCTTCACCTTGCCAATTTTTTTAAAGATGGTCTGATATTGAAATGTTGAGAGTTATTATCTGAGACATTTCTCTGACATTTTATCGAGGGTTTTGTTCGACTAGTGTTCTTAAATGTCGATTGTAAATTGCAGATCGCCATCCTCTACCACATTGAGTTTAGATATGTATCCCCACTGCAGGAACCAGTGCCGTACTGTCCAATTACAACTGGAGCATTCAACCTATGCTCTATTGACATGCATAATGGCCTATCGTCTCCTTTATTTCATGTTCAAGATATAAAATTAACAAAGGGCAGAAGTTTATCATTCGGATTCAGTAATATATTTTTGTGCAACTCTTATGATAAGATAATATGACACAATTTAAATGTTTAAAACTACACATTATTTTACGAACTAACCTAATAACATAAACAAACTGCTTGTATGTAATTACGTGAGAATTGATGATCAGTTTGATTTTCTTTTCTAATGGTTTCTTTTCCACACAGATTATATTTAGTGAGCTCGCCTCAGAGAAAATTATTGTTGTAGCGATTCCATCTATTCCTAATGTCCCATAATTTTGCCTTATAATTTATGCAATATAATTCACAATAAAATATATGGAAGTGGAGCAAATGGCAGACATGACATCTAAGCCGATTCCATTGAAAAATATGGGCTATGATTTCCTATTCTAATTACTTCAAGATAATTCAAATAGGATCGCTTCATTGAATGGGCGAATATTAAACTAGTTTTTACTGATTTTCTTTTATCCTGTGAATTGGATCTCTTCTTAAATTTTAAGAAAAAAACATTCTCACGTTCTTATCAAATTTTGTTCATTTGATTTGAAAATTAATTAAATGAGGCGTATGGATCAATAACAAAGATGAAAGATGTAATTTGAATTTTTGAAAATGTTGTGGTACGATCCACCTAATTTACATAGTGGAGTACCGACCATATAAATATGGTTGGTACCGGGAAGACGAGGAAAGGAACAAGAGATCCAATCCAGAGACTCTGCCCGACTGCGATTAAGTCAACCCATTCTACAGGAACAGTCTTCCCAAGAATATACCAAAACTAACTGTAAATATTGTGTACCTTTTCCTTGTTTCAATACATTTTGTTTACGTACATTTTGTGTTGTATTATTATTATACCATGCTTATCCAAGTTTCAACAGAAAATGAAATAATCAACACAAAACGAAATGGGGTACTAAACTCCAAGAAACTCGGGATTACCTTACACTCAGTTATGTGCCATGCGTGATACACTCTTAGGCGATCATGTATCTTTTGATAAATGAGCGACGAGGCAATTTTTTTTCCCGCAGTAGTTTGCCATTTCTTTCTGCGGTAGACCAGTTGACATCCAAGGCTATATATCCCGGTGTGTCAAGCTATTTACCCATAGTTGGGGGGGGGAGAAAAAGGATTCATACCTTTTCCCAAAGATATTATCACTTAACTGGACATAACGGATTCGACTGAAATTCGAACTCGGTTCTCCGTTTCCTCAATCTTAGCCGCTATCCTTTACTCCACCGTAATTCATTGAACCTAGTCATATACCTTCGCACTTTCTTCCTACGCCCGGGGAAATTTAGAATACATCCGCATATACGAGGAAGGGTGTAACACTGTACTAATTAAGTAAATCGGTTCCTCTAAAAGGTTTTCTGGTGCACATTGCAGCTAGACACCGAAGAAGAATAAAAACAAAACCTAGCTGGATGGTATTTTGTAAGGTCAAAGGCGTCTTCCGTAATGTTATATAGTCGTGTGCATAGCTATTTACTCAAACGGATGCGTTGAAGACACGGCATCCCTGGGCGGAGGGTTTACGAGACGTCAATAGTAATATTCTCCCGATGGAAGTATCAACCAAAATTCCCTGGCCATGGCGATCAGAAAAACTGGAGGACATCAGCAGTGGTTTAATCTGGAAAGCGAGGGTTTCATCCAAGTCTACTTGGCCAAGACACTCCACGCCACGCATTAATGAGTACATCTCATTCAGGTGTATGGAGGGATCTGATAAAAGGTTCAGCTGCGCGGTGACCCTACCATCATGCATGGTTATGGAACAGATGACGATGATGATGACAATGATGAGGACGACAGCAACTCTTCTAAACGTGTTTTGAAATACGTGAAAAATGAACATAAATTATGAAGCTAATTAATTCAAATTAACTTTTAGGCTTGGCAGGCTTAAAATTACGCAAGAGCATGAGAATTTTATGACCAAAAAATTGAAAACTCTCCATTGTTTCATTTTGAAGATGATTGATCTATTTTTAAGTTGATTGTTCCATTTTGAAGTTGATTGATCCAATTTGAAGTTGATTAATCCATTTTGAAGTTGATTGTTCCAGTTTGAAGTTGATTGTTCCATTTTGAAGTTGATAGATCCAATTTGAAGTTGATTAATCTATTTTGAAGTTGATTGTTCCATTTTGAAGTTGATTGATCCAATTTGATGTTGATTGTTCCATTTTGAAGTTGATTGATCCAATTTGAAGTTGATTAATCCATTTTGGACTTGATTAATTGTTTTACTTGAAAATAAGTCCATTTTGAAGTTGATTGTTATCATTTTGAAGTTGGAAAGGTATAGTAAAAGAAGAGGATAAAAAATGTTATAGTCCATGCTAATAGGAATATATACTTGAAAAACAAGACGTAATAAGTAAACGTTTATTGTACAAAACCAGTACAATAAGAATAAAGGCAACATTTATGCTCAAGGTTGTCGCAAGTCGATCCAGTAGTGAGTGATACTTTTGTAAGGTCGGTAGTCCTCACGTAAGTCGTAGGTAAGGGGAGGATGTGGCACAAGGCCGAATTTAATGTGGGAAATCAAAGCCCGTAAGCTCGGCCAAATATTCCCTGTAAACTACACATAAATGGGTTCGGGCCTGTCTAACTCCCCGGACGATACTCTACCCTTCGGCATACCCTCGTCAGGGTTCCTCTCTGCCAAAGGCAAAGAGTTCTACAGCAGCTAAGAGCAGAGTAAAAGATCCCAGCTTGTAATATATACCAACCTCCCCACGGGGTAGGACGTGGCACAAGGCCGAATTTAATGAGAGTCAATCCGAGCCTGCATAAACGGTTTCGACAGCAGCTAAGAGCTGATTAACAGATCCCAGCTAGTAATATTTCCCAACATCCCCATGGGGTAGGATGTTGCAAAAGACTTACAGATACATTTAAGTAGTTGCTACATATAGTGTAGACACTTATGGGGTCTCAGGTTATTCCATTACATCAAAAAATTACAAAAAGAAATGGAAAGAAACCTCCACATAGGCAATATTCAATTAAAAAATTAGGAAACCATTATATATATTAACGCAAAACTCATCAGTATATTCATAATGGCTGCACTTGCCCAAAGCTGATTGGCCAGTAATTACTCGAGAAACCTAAGATAAATTATGTAAACATGAAATTGTGTAGAACGGTGAATTAATTTTCGGTCTTTTGAGAATTATTTTTTGAAAAATCATACATCGTTCTTCCAGTATTGCTAGCATACATGGCACAGTATCGATGACAAGTTTTTAACCACTTTAATATTTAGGGCGTATATACAATAGACCAAGTAACCTACAGTTAAAATGGAGCACACAGAGTAGACCATGTGAACCAGAGCTAACATTTGACGTATACAATGGACCATGTAACGCTCAGCTAAAATGTGACGTATACAATGGACCATGTAAAGCACAGCTAAAATTTGACGTATACAATGGACCATGTAACGCACAGCTAAAATTTGACGTATACAATGGACCATGTAACACACAGGTGAAATTGGATGTATACAGTATATCATGTAAAATGGAATGTATGCAGTAGACAATTTAACCAAAAAGATGACTGGGGTGTATACCGTAGATCATGTAATCCAGAGGTAAAAATGGTGTGTATACAATATATCATTTAATCCACAAGTAAAATGTGGTGTATAAGGTAAACAGCTCATAATATACAGATTATGTCAATGGTATGGAATTGTTATTGACCACTGAAATGATATAAATACCTAGATAATAAAAGCGTGCTGCATATTTGTAGAAGATTTGTGAATAATTTAAGCAGCCACATGCTGGAATCTTAAAAAGAAAATTACATGGAACAAATCATAGAAGGCCATTTCCATTATTCTCTGGGACGTTAACACTCATATCGACAGATATATAGTTGCTAATTTCCAAGATACAGTGATTAAAGATGACGATACAAATATCATTTGGTGAGTATGGCTCTGCAATCAAATAGAATATTGTTGAAACTTGAATAAAGCATGGAATAATAATAATACAACACAAAATGTACTTAAACAAAATGTATTGACACAAGAACGTGTACAAAATATTTACAGATAGTTTGGTATATTCTTGGGAAGACTGTTCCTGTAGAATGGGTTGACTTAGTCGCAGTCAGGCAGAGTCTCTGGATTGGATCTCTTCTTCCTCACCGTCTTCCGGTACCAACCCATATTTATATGGTCGGTACTCCACCATGTAAATTAGGTGGATCGTACCACAACAAATATATATATATATATATATATATATATATATATATATATATATATATATATATATTTTTCTGTGCCATGTCCCATCAGGACGTGGTCGATCATCATGGCACTCCACAATGACCTCTCCTTTGTAACTATTGTGATTTTGTGTATCGTTTCATATCTCCTAAAACTTGTTCTGTCACCCCTCTACACAAGTCGTTTAGGTAGGTTATGCGCTCCTTCCATCTGTCACTGTTGCATTCAATAAGCCCTGTGAGTATCAAATTTTTCAGGCCCTCTGTTCTCGACAAAAAAATCCCATCTTTACAAAAATACGTCAATTAAACTTGATCTATAAACTGATTTCCTACAAAGAATATACATTCTATTCATACAAATCTTTCCTAAAAAAAATTCCGCATTGAGTTCGATAGACCGTAAAACAAAATTAACCAAATTGACACAAACCAGGCCCTCTGTCATCAATATGTACAATAAAAATTCTACTGTTTGTTGCTGATGTCATTCACAAGTGTACTTTTTTTCTATTTTCTCTAAAAATTCGGATTCAGTCAACGGTATTCTCAGCATCCTTCTGTAGAACCATATTTCTGTTGCTTCAAGTCTTTATTTAGTCTGCGAGGAGATTGTCGCGCGTTCACTGCCACAGAGGATCCCTGTCATCATGAAATAAGAAGTTAAAAATTAAATTGAAAAAAAGTCTGCTCATTAAGAAAGCTTTTATAATTTTCTTTTTTGTTCCTTGTCACATAGTCGTCCAAAGCATTCTGTCTTTTGTCGCTGTAAGTTTTCGCTATTTACAGTCATTTTTATTTTCTTTGGTCCTAACATCCATTCACGCAAAATCAACTATGTGTCTTACGTATTGTTCGCCCCCCCCATACTTTTATTGACTTCAGTATGTTCAGAAAGTGTTGGACTCTCTGGGATTTCTTTGTATCAGTTTGTGTCACCGAAATTTGAAATGCCCTTTTCCGATTTTACTAATAAGATTCTTTGTTTTTCATTTGCCGTGAAATATATCTTTTTTTTTCCACATATTCCATCCATCATATTCTCTGTCAGACTACTCGCTACCGCTTTCGTCGTCTTCTATAAGAGGATTTCTCCAGCATTCAATATGAGGTCCGATATGACAGAGCAGTTCCTACGTCCTTTCTGTTCCTTTCGAAGGGAAATTTCCTTATTTTCAATATTTTATCTTTTTTTTTTTTTTTGTCTTTCTGGAAGACATAATTTGCTCTGCTTAAGAACCTTCGGTTTTGTGCAACGGTGTGAAAACCCGAGTGATAAAACTTCGTCGTCATAGTCGTGGAGGGGAGCGAAGCGTTATTGGCGCGGAAAATGTATATGGCGATTCGAATCAAAATTCAGCATCTTTCCCTTTTGCAGAAACATTTTTGGGAAAGATACTAATCATCTGTTCTATCCTCATGGGATCTCTAGCTTCGGTTGGCAGCGAATATGGAAGGGAAATTGAATTCAAACCGGTTGGTTGTAAGTCTAGCAAGTTTTAGTATGTAAAAGCCCTACTTGCTACAGAATCCACGGATTCAACAGATAGCATGCTGAGCCTATCAACTTATACACCACAAGGAAGTACACAATGTTATCATAGTTGTAGTGGTACTTATAGTAGTAGTAATAATTGTAGAAGTAGTAACCGCAGTAATTGTAGTACTAATACTACTACTAATAGAAATAATAAAATTTTTGGAACCACTATGAAAAAATCTCTTTCTATCTATCTATCTATCTATCTATCTATCTATCTATATATATATATATATATATATATATATATATATATATATATACATTTTATTCGAAAATTATAACAGAAAAATGTTATAAAAATCACTCAAATATAGCCATTTATAATGATTTTATAATATGTTTATCTTATAATTTTAAAATTAATTATATTTGCTCTACTCTGTATTGAGCACGTTTTTTAAGAATAGTATTTTTGTTATTAAATTTGTTCCGTATACACCAATCTTAAACTTAAGATAAGTCATATATATATATATATATATATATATATATATATATATATATATATATATATAATATATCAATTCATATGTTTCATTATTGATCTCTAAGTTAATAAAGTGAAATAAAGTTGATTGAGATTTTTTATCTCTGTTCTTAATCTTATCCTGAAATAATACGTGTGATTGATGTGTGTTGTGTGTGTGTGTTGTGTGTGTGTGTGTGTGTGTGTGTGTGTGTGTGAATATTTTTGTTCGATTCGATTTATTTACGAGCTAGAAAATACTTTTTAGATCATAAGAATTGGGGTGGAGAGATGTTAATGTTTTACTGGTGCAATTTCTACTAGCTGCGGGAATGCGAGGAGAGCTAGAATCATAAGTTCTCTAGTTTAATTTAATATAAAGAAGTCGACCGAAATTATAACTCGATTCTCCCTATGTTTTACTCGAATCGGTATCCATTATATTAACCATACATCCAAGCTTACGGCACCTGGTATTCCCAAACGGTCATCCAGCTATGCATTGACTAGGGACATCGTTGCTTAACTTTGACAATCGCATAAGAAGCAGTATACACACACACACACACACACACACACACACACACATATATATATATATATATATATATATATATATATATATATGTATATATTGGTTTGGTTTATTTATGATATATCAACTTCAATATGTTATTTAATTCTGACAAAACTTTTAGAAGTAGTAATATTATTACCCCAAAAAGTATTCCTGAAAATATTTATTTTCTTCTGAAATGTATTGCTGTCTATAACGTGCCCATAGTTTGACCCTAACAAGTGCTACCACCACAGATTTTGGTGGACATGGGAACACCAGCAATTAAGATCTCTTGACCAGAGGCCATGCAGTTGGATGTAGTTTATAAGATATATATATATATATATATATATATATATATATATATATATATATATATATATATATATATATATTAGTACAGGTAATCAATCTGTTGGTATATAATCCGGGTGGAATCTAGTAATATTAATGTCTTGGAGCATTGTTTTAAATTTATTTTCAATGTCATGTATATTCAATTCGTTATATATATATATATATATATATATATATATATATATATATATATATATAGAGAGAGAGAGAGAGATAGTTGGATTGACGTGTGTTTGTAACCCTGAGATTCACGCTATTTTCGATCGTCAGACAAACCCAGGATCACAAACTCACACCAATCCAACTAAATATGTTAACTCTATCACTGATATTGAGTGTTTTCCAATAAGGAGAGCGCAAATATAATATAATATATAAATAATGTATATATATATATATATATATATATATATATATCCATACATCTTACACATTATACATATATATATATATATATATATATATATATACATTTTACATTATATATATATATATATATATATATATATATATATATATATTTTATTTATATATATATATATTTATATATATTATATATATATATATATACATATTATATACAAACACATTTATATATTATATATATATATATATATATATATATATATATATATATATATATATAAGTAGCCAAGAAATTATGCTCTCTCTAGACGGGTTTGTAACCATTTTAGTCAGAGTAGACAATTCTGAATTCTAAAGCGCATGTTAACATGGCGAAGCGCATACTTTGTACACATATAAATGTTCGTCTAATACATATTGTTACTATTATCTTGACTGGGTCATCTGATAGATTTATAATGCTTGACTTATTTTTGCCAAAAAATAAATTTTATGCAGCACTCCGTGAGGATTGAACTCATTGTTTAATAGCAATGGCGAACATATAGAAAGAATAGTATATTTTAAAAACGATTTCTTAAAAATCAAAGAGAATTATGGCTAAAATATTAGATTTCTTGTAATTTTTTTATCTGTAACTTCTTTCTTTTTATTCAATCTTTAGTTACGCTGCAGGACGTGAACGATCCTGTTTCTCCACAATTCCTATTCTTTGTAGCTTTGAGTAGTTTTTCTTTTCTTACCATCTGTCTAACCCGCCGTTCGACCGTCCATTTACAAACGCTCGTCAGGTAGGTGTCTCGCTGCTTTATCCGGTCCGTTTTTTCTTCGAAATGCCGTGTGGGTGTCAAATTTTCCATTCCCTCCTTCTTAAATATGTGTCCCAGGAGTTTCAACTATCTCTTCTATAAACCTGAAAACTCAGCTATAAAAAAATAATAAAATTCTGTTAGAAATTGTAAGAAATATATACTTCGCTATCAGACACTATTTATTATCTAAGATTAGAAAATTTATATGTGACGAAAGCTTAACAGAATTCTAAGAGAAAACGCCGGCCGTCTTCCTGAAGTATAAACATAATATAACGGAAATACAAAAAAAAAAAGGAAAATAAAACGACTTCCCTGTTTTAATTTCTGTCTAATAAAAAGAAATACGTAGAAATAAAACCGCGTATACGTTATATAATTATGGTTTATTTTCTACCGATCTAATTTCCCAAAGACAGAAGCTTCTAGAGAACAGAACGTAACAATTTCTTTTTCTTAGTTAATTGTGACCTTTTGAATTCGTGATGAAAATTCATGAGTAATAGAAAAAAGAGTCACAACTTAAAAAAATTAATATTAACGACGAACGCCTGATGCTGTTAAAAAAATAAACTTACAAATTTTACGTGATTCGAATCCTTTGAAAGCTTATTTTTTGGTATAATGAAGCATGAGCCCTATAATGTTGGATCATTAAGTCAGAAAGAAAGAAAGCAGATATCAATTTTATGTATCTATTATTTCAGCTACAGTAAACGTTAAATACAATTTAAGTATATGGTTCTTTTTTCTTCATTTTCCATTAAAATTTCTTTGCAAGTTTTGATCCCGTCCATATTCTTCTCATTTTAAACGTCTTTTCTTATTTGATTTTCTAATATAAAATGTTTTACTATTTTCAGGAATATTTTGATTTCCTGTTCTTTAAAATGTATCGATTATTTATCTATATATATATATTTTCATCTGTTAAATTTATTCTGACTTTTTTGGCGTCATATTTTCATTCACTTCTTTCTCTATTCCCTTTGAAACTGTCGATCTTTATTTGATAAAAAATAAATATATTTTTTCATTTTGTTTAGATTTCATTCTATCGTTTCAATTTTACCCGACAATTTAAACCTGCTCTCGAAAATGACCTGCAACCAGTGGTTGACTGAGGCAGGAAATGGCTGGTAAATTGTATTGCCTCGAAAACAAAACTTTTAATTTAATTACAGCGACTGCTATAACATGGCTGGTGCAAGACTCTATATGAGCAACACTCTAAACCTTCTTGGGCTCATGCTTTCCATTCAAATGATTTAGAACGACTCTATCAGATCAATTGCTAGGTTTAATTCTAGGAAATTTAGTTCACAATCTTGTACCAGAAAAATCTTTCTCGTCAGAATCAATTTTTCTATTTTGCACGTTTATAATTCTATTATTCGTCCATACATTGAATATTGCTGCAATATATCAAGTCTGGCCCTTCTGCTGTATATTTCGAGATCCTTAACAAAATTCAAAGAGGCTGTGATATAATAGCTCCTTATATGTCATCTCGACTTTTTGTCACTTTCTTACCAGCGTAATATGGTTTCCCTCTGTCTGTTTCTACATATATCTTCATGGCAGTTGTTCTAATGACCTTTTTTTCATTCATGCCTCGACTGTATTAATTTAAGCGTGCTACTAGTTTGGCATCTAGGTCTCAGTATCTTAATTTGTACTAGCTATACGTAAACATGACTTGTATTATAACAGCTACTTTTCTCGCACTTCTTACCTGTGGGGCTCCCTTTCAGATTTCTAGCTACTCTGCCACCTATAATCTTCAAATATATCTAATGTATTTTCAATAGCAATCTTATTTCTTCCTGAACCCTGTTCACTTATTATCCTTTCTCTTCACTTCTCGTCGTTAAAGTCTTCTCATTCTCTTTCACCCCACTTTCATCCTCTTGACTTTAGCGTCTTGCTTGTGGTAAAATGAAAATGAAATGGTTTCAAAAATAGTTATAGAATGTCCTTAGCTTATTCTACCCCTGGCAGCTTGGATTCCAAGAGTGAAATCATATCTGGAAAACGTTCAAAGCGAAAAGATGATTCGATGATTTTCGACAAACTGGTTTACTTTTATTATTTTTAGTCTTGCTTCCATAAGAAATTTTAAGATAAAAACAAATTCCAAATAATGTTACTGTCCATCGACTAAGGCAATAAAAGCTATCGGAAGATGGCGAAGACTACAACATAATGTGGCCTCGGGTTTGCCCCTCGGAATTGCATACAGGATATTCTATCCATGCGCGACTTGGCTGTTCAAAAACCCCGGTATTACGTGTTGGTTGGCCAGAGAAACCTCTTTAACCACTACCATATAATTCGCTATTCTTGCTTTAAGTCAGGATGAAGCAAACTGATTACTGCCATCCCGCTACGCACAAAAGGACAAGTTGCAGCCACCAATCAGTTGTATCACCAAAATGGAAACTTACGTTCATTAAAGCCTCGGAAGATGAACTTGGAAACCACATATTAAACAGGAAAAAGAGACAAAGCTCTACTACACCTGTTTAGCAGAAATAAAAGTAATGTGAATCGTGCGAGAGCTGAACGTAACTACTTCTAGTAGCCTGCTTAGAGCACAGGTATCTAGGCGCCTTTATCAAGCCGCCATCTCTAGGAAGTTAGCCAACAAGGTAAAGACCCCAGCATTAAATGGGTATTTAATGAAACTGTGAGCGTTACGTATGAACTGAATATCAGTGAATTTAACGTATGAACTGAATATCAGTGAATTCATGTGAGATTCTATTTCATACTTTTTGTTAAAGTTAAAATTAGCTAACTGTTTCATCATAATATTTTAACTTAGTATAATTTAACGAAACTTAAATGTCAGAAAGAAGCTGCCTTATCTCTAGCAAAAAATCTGTTTAAAAAATCACATAAATAAATAAATAAGAAATCACAGAAGAGACTTGCCACATGCATATAAGTAAGAGGCTCTTCCATTTGGTCAAAAGTCTCATCTTTTAGCGGAATTACTTGACTTAAAGATCAGAATTCTATATACTGGCTAATAAGTTGAGGGCAAACGGTGACTATCGTCTTTAATGGGAAATACCTGGCTATTTCAACAGACAACGCAAACAATCGCCTTTAATCTTTTATGCTTTTTTTTGTCCTTATGTTCGGCATTTAATTTTGCAGGTATTGTTTCTTTTATTCAATCAACTGTTTTTATCTCTCCCATATATACCGCCCATATTTCTTTCTTGTTGTTCTTTTATTGGATCACCCCCACCTTTTCTTTCTTTCTTTCTTTCTTTCTTTCTTTCTTTCTTTCTTTCTTTCTTTCTTTGGAACAGTGTTGCTTTCTTTCCCATACTTATCTATGTTTCTTTCTCTCTTTCTATTGGCCCAGTTTACTTTCATTCAGTAATTCTTTTGAGCATTTATAATTTTATGTTCTTTCGCTTCATTTTTGCGCCTGCCTCCAGTAATTGTTTTTTTTATTTCGTATGTTGTCTCCTATAAACATTTATTTATTTTTGTCATACATATCTTGCTTTCTTTCTTTCATTCTTTTTTTTTTATTTGTTTCTTTTTTGTACGCTATCATCATTCCTTTTTTTCTGTCTGATAAATCGTACATTTCTTTCTTTTTTGAATTACGGCCTATATTTCGTTCTTTATTTATGTCCAATAAGCATTACCTTCTTTATTTTCGTCACATATTCCGTACTTTTATTCTTTCTTTATTTCTTGCTTTATTTCTGTATTTACTGTTCTTTCTTTCTTGAGCCCACATTTCTACGTTTATTTTTATCTGATAAACCCTACTTTTTTCTTTCTTTTTTTCTTTTTTCTTTCTTTCTATGTCTTTCTTTCTATATTTCTTTCTTTCTTTCTTTCTTACGTACCCACTTTCTTCCTTTTATTTCTGTCTAATAAGCCCTACATTTCTTTCTTTCTTTAATTATTTATTTATTTCTGTCATATATACCTCTCGTCCTTTTTTTTTATCTATCTTTCTATCTATCTTCTATCTTCTATCTATCTATCTTTTCTTTCTTTCTTTCTTTCTTACGTACCCACTTTCTTCCTTTTATTTCTGTCTAATAAGCCCTACATTTCTTTCTTTCTTTAATTATTTATTTATTTCTGTCATATATGCCTCTCGTCCTTTTTTTCTATCTATCTATCTATCTATCTATCTATCTATCTATCTATCTTTCTTTCTTTCTTTCTTTCTTACGTACCCACTTTCTTCCTTTTATTTCTGTCTAATAAACCCTACATTTCTTTCTTTCTTTTCTTTATTTATTTATTTCTGTCATTTTTCCTTTTTTTATCTTTATCATTATTTATTTCTATCTATCTATCTATCTATATCTATCTATCTATCTTTCTTTTTCTTTTCTTTCCTTTTCTTTCTTTCGTTTTCTTCCTTTTATTTCTGTCTAATAAACCCTACATTTCTTTCTTTCTTTATTATTTATTTATTTCTGTCATCCTCTCGTCCTTCTATCTATCTATCTATCTTCTATCTTCTATTTCTTTTTCTTTCTTTCTTTCTTACGTACTCACTTTCTTCCTTTTATTTCTGTCTAATAAGCCCTACATTTCTTTCTTTCTTTAATTATTTATTTATTTCTGTCATATATGCCTCTCGTCCTTTTTTTCTATCTATCTATCTATCTATCTATCTATCTATCTATCTATCTATCTATCTATCTATCTATCTATCTTTCTTTCTTTCTTTCTTTCTTTCTTTCTTACGTACCCACTTTCTTCCTTTTATTTCTGTCTAATAAGCCCTACATTTCTTTCTTTCTTTAATTATTTATTTATTTCTGTCATATATGCCTCTCGTCCTTTTTTCTTCTATCTTCTATCTATCTATCTATCTTTCTTTCTTTCTTTCTTTCTTTCTACATATTTCTTCCTTTTATTTCATCTAATAAACCCTACATTTTCTTTCTTTCTTTCTTTTAATTATTTATTTTTTTTCTCTCAGATATGCCTCTCGTCCTTTCTTTCTTTCTATCTATCTGTCTTTCTTTCTTTCTTTCTTACGTACCCACTTTCTTCCTTTTATTTCTGTCTAATAAGTCCTACGTTTCTTTCTTTTTTTCTTTAATTATTTATTTATTTCTGTCATATATACCTCACGTCCTTTCTTTCTTTGTTTGTTTGTTTGTTTCTTTCTTCCTTTCTTTCTTCCTGTCTTATGCGCCTTTTCATTCTTTTGCCACATATTTCTTTAAGTTTTCATTCTTTTTCTTTCTTTTTTCTTCATTCTTTCTTTTTTTCTTACTTACGCGCTAACTTTTTTCTTTAATTTCTGTCTAATAAGCCCTACATTTATTTTTCTCTTCATGATATTTCATATTTAAAACTACACATTTCAGCAACTATACGTTTAAAATCTATATAAACACTCGGTATAGTTAGCAGTATTTATAGTCAATATTTTCAAATAAACACTTAATATCCTCATATCGTTACAATATTTACACCCACGGACTGAACATTAAATATTTATGGAATCAAATGAACTTCTACCGGTAACGATGACACTACACCATTTTGAAATTTCTAAAATCGTTTGCGCTGCAAAGAGATTATTCACTTTTATAAGGCTATAAATTATTTCTATACATTATGATTTTGATCTCTACATTTTAAACTTTAAAGTATAAGTTTAATCTCTATATAAACACTTGACAATATTACCAGTATTTCTATTCAACATGCTCAAATAAAGATGTAACCTCATAACAATATATACTCTTCCCTTCAGTAAAAGATTTTTGATTAGTTAGTTAATCATGCATTATAGGTCGACCTGGGAAAATGTAGGAACATATTGTAGTTTTATCTTCAGGCCAAATCTATTTATTCTATATAATTGTATAAAAAAAGTTGTTAACATATTATCCACTTATCAACTGATCAATGAAAGAATTTCGCAGAAAACAAGCTCATCTATCATGACTTCCCACTCCTATCATGACGACCTAATTCTCTTTAAGATGTTCGGGCGATTAATCACAATTTTACCAGCAATTGTTTCTTGTCAATTTGATATTTTGTGGTTGGCAGGTCGTTGTTGTTAGATTTCTGTTGCTTCCATCGAAAAGGAAAGGGAAGTCTTGCTTTCAAATGACGGTCATTTTTTTCGCGTTTATCATTATTATTATTATTATTATTATTATTATTATTATTATTATTATTATTATTATCTGTCGCTCGCTACAGCGCTCAGGTTTTGATACCGGTTTTCGAAATGATTATTAATAATTGCTTATCGAGACAACAGAAAAGGAAAAATCTTTTTTCAAGTGAACTACATTGTGTACAGAAATATGATCGGTAAAAGCTTTTTTTACAGATAGGTTTCAAGGAAAATTTAAACAAATACGTATATACATGCATGAAAAAAGAATTTCTTAAAATGAATGTTTAAGCACCAATGTTCCCATTTTCTTGACGAAAAAATTATCTCTGCTGGGTGAGTGGTTTCCATTACACTCATTATCCTATATTATATCATATTTATATATATATATATATATATATATATATATATATATATATTTATATATATTATAATATATATATATATCATATATATACTTTATATATATATATATATATATATATATATAATATATATATATCATATATATATATATATATCATATATATATATATATATATATATATACATATATATATATGTATATATCATATATATACATATATAAATCAGCAAAATTATATATATCATATAAAAGAAAAAATCTAGAAAAACTAAAAGATTTTCCCCATTATATTTCTCGGACTTTGCAAGAAAATGGACTTAATACCAAAAGGATTCCGATTTAAATACAATTTCCAACATAGTTTTATTACATTGCAAAACAAAAGCCCAACATATATACAACAGAACCTCCATACAATTAAGAAATCTTGCGCACAACACTACTTACATTAAAAATCTTTTTACATGAACTTATCTAAAAAAAATCAGTTATTCTCTCTACCTAACACTTTCTCCGTTTCATACTCTCAATAAAAAGCACTCAATTTCCTGTACCAAAAAAACTGACACAGTGTATATTTTTGAAAACCAAAAACTCAATAAACTAATTGCTGAGGACCCCATTTTACAACACATAACTTACCTGAAAGATTATTTAATACAACAGATCCCGAAGATCTCATTGTGTTCACTACACCAATACTACCTCTGCTGACAACCACATCGCTAACCTATCTAAATACACTCTCACCCAAGGAAACCTCTATTAAATAAAGGATTATCTTCCCCTCACAACCTAAAAAAACCTTTGCTACGATATGGAAAAATACCTTCGTAGACTGAGACTAAAAATATTTCTCAGACAACAAACCTACTTCTAATACAGACAACAACGCTAACCAATCATGCTCCAAACTTCCTCCGACGAAGAACAATATATGGACCCCCACCAAGCGGACGTAACCAACACTTGATCAATATGCCCACAAAGCCAGACAACACATGGATTACTTCTTAAAAACAAAAGGACACAGATAAAAAAATACAACTTATCAAAATAGAACACCAACTCTATACTCTTTTAAAAACAACCGAGACATAATTATCGTACCAGCCGACAAGGCGGAGCTATAACCATCTTTAGACACTAACCACTACATTAAAAGAAGCAGAATCACAACTTCAAAATTTCTATGTACCTTACCTCTAGACCCAACTGTTCAAACAGAATTATCACTTCTCACTCAGAACCTGAACTACAACATAAAAAATACCATAAAATCTCTTATTCCTGAAACCCAAACAGCAACATTCTACACTATCCCAAAACACATAAACTCCCCAAAATCATTTCAGAAAACACCTAACACTTTTCTAATCCGACCCACATCAAATTACACAATCAAATAATGAAGAGAACATCTATGAAATTTCAAAAACCCTTAAAATCATGCCACCTGGTAGACCCATAATATCAGGCATTGGCACCCTCACAGAACTTATATCTGGGTACATAGACAATATCCTAAAAAACCTTTTATTGCCTGACATACCTAGTTATATTAGAGACCTACTGACTTTCTCAAACAAAACAAAACATTAACTTAACGGATACAATCCTTGTAACGATGGATGTTTCAGTCTTTTTTACGAACATTCCACATGTTGAAGGAGTATCAGCTTGCTATGAGTTCCTTAGTAACAAAAAAAACTAACTACCAAATTACAGATATATGCCAATTAATAAAGTTCATCTTAACACATAATAATTTTAAATACAACAACAAACACTATTTACAGATTAGTGGCACAGCAATGGGCACAAAATTAATATCTTTATGCACATTCTAGAAAGAAGATACTAGACAATTCGGAATATAAACCATCACATTACTTTAGATATATTGATGACATTTTCTTATTATGGACTCATGGATCAGAAAAAATTAAAAACCTTTTCACTTTCTGCAACAATTTCCACGATACAATTAAATTTACCATGGAGCACTCAACATCCATCCCTTTCTTAGACGTTATGATAAAATTAAACAAACATACACTTTCTACCAGTCTATTAAATTCCTGCACTTTAACAGCTGTCATCCCTTTAAATTAAAAAAAATCTATTACAGCTCATTTCTTAGAACCAAACGCATATGCTCAGACCATTTAGATTTTCTATACAATATTAATAACTTAACAAAACAATTCCTAAAATGCAAATACCCAATAAAAAT
>CAHIKZ030000985.1:1800000-1802500 GCA_903632075.3 Acanthosepion pharaonis | reverse complement strand
ATAGTTCGATCTTATTCTAATTACTCTAATGAGTGGAAATGTGCCTCTATGAAACTTCAATACTGAGGACAAGTCTTTTGAAGTTCTCTCTCTCTCTCTCTCTCTCTCTATCTCTCTATCTATCTATCTATCTATCTATCTATATATATATATATATATATATATATCTTACTTATTATAAAACGCAGATTGTGTGTGTGTCTGTACGTTTATATATTGGATCGGATTTCCTACATCTTTCTATGGATTTCAACAAAACTTCACAGGACTACGCAAAATTACCTTGCAGTGGTTTTGACAGCGCAAAAAATTGGAAAAAGACAATTGTTTTTGCATAAAATCAATTTGAAAACACGATTGAGAGGCATCGATGTCGCCAGAATGAAATTGGAACACCTCATATCGATTTATACTTATTATAAAACCTTGGATGTGTGTGTGTGTGTGTGTGTGTGTGTTCGTTTATATATGGGATCGGATTTCCTACATTTTTCAATCGATTTCAACAAAACTTCACTTTTTTTGGCAGGTAGTGTTTCTTATTGTCTTGCACACTTTTTTTCTTTATTTTTACATTCAGAATGCTTTAAAAATTCCATTTACAAGACAATTGTTTATAATAAAAAAAAATCTATTCAATCGGTAGACTCATAACGCTTGAAAACAATTTTTTTGTTTGAGTTTGGGTTTGACCAATTCGTTAAAAAAAAACAGAAAAAAAACTAATTAACACATGCGTGTCCGTCAACCTTAAACAATAATCTTTGTGAATTTTATGTTTCAGTCTTTATGATGGTCGATACTTGATCTATCTCTTACTGTTACATCCCCGGGCTACGCCGGGCTCTACTACTAAAATATATATATATATATATATATATATATATATATATATATATATATATATATATATATATGTGTGTGTGTGTGTGTGTGTGTGTGTGTGTGTGTGTGAAGGGTGAGGGAAGGTTTTGTTGTATAATCATTTATAAAACATTTATATTTTCTCATTTTTATGTCACTGAACCTTTTATTTCATATATATGCAGTGTCTTGAAAAGTGTAAAGACACCTCGAAGTTTTCTCAAGAAATAATTTAAGTCACCACAACCAGCTATATCATATTTAATTGAGACTTATGAATTCGTTATTTATTATAAATGCATTACTCTTAAAAAAAAAAAAATTATTACGTTTTTTAAACTCATGTTCGTTATGATCTAGACATTGCTGGCAGCGTGACGTAATGAAATCACGAACACCAATCAACATTTGGATAGGTTTCTGGGTGCATTCTAGCTTTCTGTAAAATTTAATGTTGTTAGCTTATGGCGTAGAAATTATCTTTTAAGTATGATCGCGAGAAAAGTTTAAAAGTGGGATAGTCACGGTGAATGCGGAGGTAAAAATGTTTACATGTTTATGAGATAGACTATATGCAATGTGTGTATATCTAAAAGTAAATACGCTTAAATTCACCTTCATCCCAAAGGCTTAGTGGTAGAATCCCCGACTGACGCCAATTCAGTCTGTTTTTGATCCTAGCTAGACGCAACCGGGAGTCTAGGCTCACTGATGTGCTGTGAACCAACGAAAGAGTCTCTCTGTGGATGACAATATTATATATATATATATATATATATATATATATATATAAATGTATATAATTGGTATATATATAATATATTCCAATAACCAACAATTACTATTCTTAAAAATGATCAATACAAAAGTAGAGCAGATATAATTATTTTTTAAAAAATTTATAACCTAAGTATGTTATAAAATCACTACTAATAAAATAAATGGTTTTAAAAGTTTTCAGATTAATAGCTATTACAACATGATTTCCTTTGTCAAGCTTTTTTTGAATCTTTCTATACTTGGTTTTTGATTGGTTATTTTAGCTTTTGTAACAATGTTTCCAAATTAGGATCGTTAATTAATCTGAAAACTTTTACAACCATTTATTTTATTTTTCAACATCATCACTGATAAGACACCGAGTGTGTTGAAACAAAATAGCTACTTTTTAGTGATTTTATAACATGTTATAATTTTTTTATAAAAAATAATATATATATATATATATATATATATATATATATATATATATATCAAGTATGTGGTGCAGTTCAATTTGCATTACATGAATCATTCATACAAAAAACAGCTATAGAAGTTAATGAAATAAATGGCGAGAATACATATTCATAAGCAAATTTAATAAATTTAAAATTTAATAATTTTTTTTATGAATGATTCATATAATACATACATATATATATATATATATATATATATATATATATATATATATATATCCCCAAAAATAATTGAATCGATCGAGCACTGTGGGGAGAAAAGCGGGAATGTGTAAGCAGTTATATTGCTGATAATGCAGGTCTCTCCAGACTGGTTTGAATTCTCTAGGGCGCTGGCGTGCTTTTGAGAAAATAAATACGCAAAAATTCTTTTGTGATATTTTTTTGTGTGTATG
>CAHIKZ030000985.1:1780000-1790000 GCA_903632075.3 Acanthosepion pharaonis | reverse complement strand
TAATTGATCTAGAAAGACAAGCATTCTAACCATTACACCACGCTGAGGTGCCCAAAGGATTTTCTAAACGTAGCTTAGATGTGGCACAAGGCCGAAAGTATTGGGCACCCCGTGAGGATATAACTCATTATTCAGTCGTAACCGTCTTTAGCGAGACAAGCTTGCTAACCATTGAACCATTTTTTTCAAAGCGTAGCTTAGATATGGCACAAGGCCGAAAGTATAGACATCTTAGTGAGGATCGAACTCACTTTTCAGGAGTATATGATCTAGCGAGACAAGCTTGCTAAACATTACACCCCGCCGAGGAACTAAAAGTGATTTTACAAGCTCAGCTTAGATGTGGCACAAGGCCGAAAGTAGGGAGCACCCAGTGAGGATCGAAATCACTACTCACCCGTAATTGTTCTAGCGAGACATGCTTGCTAACCATTACACCGCCTCGAGGTGCCCAAATGATTTTCCAAGCGTAGCTTAGATGTGGCGCAAGGCTGAAAGTAGGGGGCACCCAGTGATGGTCGAAAGCAGTACTCAGTCGTAATTGTTTGAGCGAGATAAGCTTGCTAACCATTACACCGCCTCGAAGAGTCCAACAACCAAGAATATAACTACTAACATCAAACAAATATCAGTAGATAATACCAAAATACTGTACTGAAAATACAAAAAAATAACTGGAATGATTTGAAGATATTATTATATAAAAACGCATTGAATAATTTTTTTTTCTCAATACAGTAAACTTTATGTTAAAATGTGTATGAAATATTTCTACCTGTGTAAAATATATTTATATGTCGAAATAATTCAACATGGCTGTTTCCTGATTTTGTCATGCGCAGTGCAACCGTTCGCCACATGAAGTCACTTATAAGAATATGTATATTTTCATCTAACATTGAAGCTTCAAAAATACCAGGATGGTGTTAAGAAATTCCTGTATACTCGAATTGCAACATGTCGTATCTTATGATTACCGTGAGGGTTGATGTTCTACAAACAAAAAAAGAAAAACGTGAATTTTCTTCAGAGTATCGACAATTTTCAATCGGATAAACATAAAATAATTAAACCCAATAAAAAAACTGAAAAAACATAAATCTTCTCGATTAAATTTAATATGACTTGTTTGAATGAATTCATATTATATATATATATATATATATATATATATATATATATATATATATATATATATATATATATATATTGTCCCGGGCTTCTGTTTTAGATCTTCAGACACTGGCAAATTGAAAAAAAAGTATATGTCATCCCAGCTTCTCTTACTTGATGGCCACTAGATAATCCCCGTTGAAGACACCTGCTCAGTTATATTTTTTGTTTGTTCAACACCCAGATATCCAATCTCTGGTTTATATTGCAACTATGCTGAGCGGATCTTAGTTATAATTTCTGAGAGAGATAACGTTATCTAGCGTAATCAACAGTATAAACAAAGTAAGCATGCCCAAATCCTCGGTCACGATGACTTGTGACTTTAGGCTAGCACAACCACCGACGACTCCCAAGGATGCCGTCTGCCCAATTTCACTCACAAGTCTTGCGTCAACCCGTGTTATGTTTTTCAATCTCTTTCCAAATTATCGCAATCTGGGGTCGCCTACTCGAGAACGTTAATATCAAAAAGTCACCTTCATGACAAATCGATTATGGTGAGATTCTAAATTTCAGTGGTGGAAAAATTAACTGAAGCAATGATTTCCCGGTCAGGACCAATAAATACTGAGAGCTGTCGAGCACGAAGTCACAAGACATCGTGACCGTGGTTTTGAGCATGTTGGCCTTGTTCAGACTGTTGATCAGGTTGGATAACAGGCTCTCTCTCAGAAACTGTACGTAAGATCGGCTCAGCATAGTTGCAGTATAAACCACAGATGGGTTCTGTCTCTGTGGGTGTTGAACAAACAAATATGCCTGGGCAGGTGTCTGCAGCGGGGATTGGGTAGCCACCCTAGTAAACTGGCATCCTCGGATATGAGTAGATCCGACTGAAATGATGTTGACCGTATTCTAACTGCACACGTACACGAAGGAAATGGGATGCTTCAACTTTACAATTTTCGATTATTTTTTTAATATGTGTAAGTATATATTCTAATCTTCTTGCTCGCACAACGACTGACGGTTGCCAAGAACTCTGTCTACACAGTTTCACTCACAAGTCTTGGGTCAACCTGTGTTATGGTTTTCAGGCACTTTCCGAATGTGCCGCATGCTGAGATCGCCTCCTCCAGACCGATAACCTCAAAAATTCTCCTCCCTGTCAAATAGACGATGGTGAGATTCGAAACTTATTCTCATGCTCAGAAAGCAAATGTTCTAACTATCAGAACAATTACTATGAAAGTTTATATAGATAACGCACAGAGATGCTACATTGGAGTGGTGGAAAAATTAACTGAAGCAAAGATTTCAAGTCAGTAACAATAAAATTGCAGATTCTTCTTTCGATCCTATCAAGTATTTCTAAATATATAAAAGGAGCACAAGGCAAGATAGGCCAGCAATATGAATTAAGATATAAATAACATAACATCATAATGGCAATATTGAAGACGCTTGCTCAAGCACATTTGTGTTTGTTTAACACCCAGAGGGCCGACATGTGGTTTATACTGCAACTATGCTAAGCGGATCTTGGTTCTAGTCTCTGCGAGAGTGTGTATTCTATTTTCTAGCGTGAACAAAAGTCTGATAAAGGGCAGTGTGTTCAAACCCTCAGTAACGACGACATGTGACTTCGTGCAAGCATAACCATTGACGGCTCCCAAAGTATGTTTTTAAGGACTTTCCAAAGGTGCCGCACGCTGGCATTGCCGACTCCAAACCGATAACAGCAAGAAGTCACCTAAGTGAGATTCGAGCCCTGATCTCATAATCAGAAAGCGTCATTTCTAACCACTCAGCCATAAATATTTCCACTTTAATTGTTCAGATGAGCTCCCTGCTTTGGCAACTCGACTTCAGGAATTTCATTATAAACCTGTTTGATGAAGTGCGTCGAGATAACTGTTACAACTGTACGGTAACCTTGTTATATATGGAAAGGATATAGTCCGAGTCGATCAGTATCTTTTATTGTCGTTTTTTCTTTTTTTGTTGTTGTTCACTCTATACAAGGCCCGGAGCCACGAGAGGGTTACAGAATAAAAGACGCAGTTTATGCAGATATATGCGGAAGATAACGATTAAATCTAGATTTGACAAAAATTAAGATTGTAGTGAGCGATGAAGTGTCCCCTTTGGGAGTCGTTTATACAAAACGCTGCTTTGTGGGAAGAAACTACTCGAGTGGGTTACATATTAACAATAGAATACGGGAGAAATTATGAATTGTATAATTTTCTCTGCTATTACTTGTTTCCTGTGTATCATTTCAAATGTGCTCCTTTTTGGAAACACCTGTTTTTTGATCTTGTTTTAATTTCATTTCATATATATATATATATATATATATATATATATATATATATATATATATATATATAGATATATAGATATATATATATATATATATATATAGATAATATATATATATATATAGATTATATATAGATAATATATATATATATATATATATATATATATATATATAATATATATATATATATATAGATATATATATATATAGATAATATATATATATATATGATAATAATTTATATATAGATAATATATATATATATATATATATATATATATATATATATATAATATATATATATATATGATATATATATATATAGATAATATATATATATATAGATAATATATATATATAGATAATATATATATATATAGATAATATATATATATATAGATAATATATATATATATAGATATAGATAATATATATATAGATAATATATATAGATAATATATATATATATATATATAAATAATATATATATATAGATTATATATATATAGATAGATAATATATATATATATATATATATATATATATATATATATATATATATATATGTTTGTGATCAAAGATACCGAATAAGTTTTAAATGTTCGTTGTATATTATACATTTGTTTGCATTCAGTAGTGTAAAATATAGAGATATATAGAAGGATACCGAACATCTAGATAGATAGATAGATAGATAGCTGCTGAACAGAATGAAATATATAGATACCAAAAAGAATGAATAAGATAGATAGATAGATAGATAGAGAACATAATAACATAGATACTGAAGAGAATGAGATAGATAGATAGATAGATAGATAGATAGATAGATAGATAGATACTGAAGTCAATGAGATAGATAGATAGATAGATAGATAGATAGATAGATAGATAGATAGGTGAACGTACTATATTTTTGAAAAGCAAGTATAGTAGGTAATGCACTGAGACGATCGCCATCTCTGTCCACCGACGTTCGAGCATGAAAGATGCCAGATAAATAGACCATAATTAATGATTGATAAACTCGACAATAATCATGTTTTCTCCGACCAAATATAATAATCGGTTTGAAAGATAGCACACTGACATAAAGCAATGCACTTAGAAATTAACCTCTCGATAACGAGCATGTGAGTATGACAACCATCTACTCGTGTCATCAATTTAGTACACATAGCATTGAATTATCTACCTTTCCCTCTCTCCCTCTCCTCTCTCCCAATCAATGTATATCCATATATATATATATATATATATATATATATATATATATATATATATATATATATGTTTATCTATCTATTCTTATTGGCATAAATTTGTTAGGAAAATGTTCTGTAATATTGTTTCTCTTGTATAGCATAAATATTCGACCATCTTATAACAGGATATAAAGAGATTTGAAACCAACAGAAGGATACTGAAAATGTGAACAATGATCAAATTATAAATGAAATAGAAGCAAATAGGACACTTATCGTTAAGAGCAGAAAGATACAGTTGACTTTTCCAGTGCACATAATGAAGAAAGAGGGTTTAGTAAATTTGACACTGGCAGGCATTAAAGACACAAGTCATTCATCTATAAACGGATGTCTATATTCCCAGACTGATGCTGGATAGTACTGGTCAGTTACTTTCAGGCTTGGAAATGACCAGTTCGATGCTGGCTATGAATTGACCAGCCTCTATGCTGGCTAAGAAGTGGTCAGCAATGATGCACACTAGACGTCGATGCAAGGAACAGGGACACCTTGATGCTGGCTATGAACTGACCAGACTTGATGATGGCTAAGAACTGGCTAGCAACGATGCAGACTAGGAAATGACCAACGTCGATGCTGGCTAGGAACAGGGACAATTTTGATGCTGCCTATGAACTGACCAGATGCTATGATGGCGAAGAACTGGCCAGCAACGATACAGACCAGAAAACACCAACGTCGATGCTGGCTAGGAACAGGGACACCTTGATGCTGGCTGTGAACTGACCAGACTTGATGATGGCTAAGAACTGGCTAGCAACGATGCAGACTAGGAAATGACCAACGTCGATGCTGGCTAGGAACAGGGACACCTTGATGCTGGCTATGAACTGACCAGACTTGATGATGGCTAAGAACTGGCTAGCAACGATGCAGACTAGGAAATGACCAACGTCGATGCTGGCTAGGAACAGGGACACCTTGATGCTGGCTATGAACTGACCAGACTCTATGATGGCTAAGAACTGGCCAGCAACGATACAGACTAGGAAATGACCAACGTCGATGCTGGCTAGGAACAGGGACACCTTGATGCTGGCTATGAACTGACCAGACTTGATGATGGCTAAGAACTGGCCAGCAACGATGCAGACTAGGAAATGACCAACGTCGATGCTGGCTAGGAACAGGGACACCTTGATGCTGGCTATGAACTGACCAGACTCTATGATGGCTAAGAACTGGCCAGCAACGATGCAGACTAGGAAATGACCAACGTCGATGCTGGCTAGGAACAGGGACACCCCATGCTGGCTAGAACTGACCAGACTCTATGATGGCTAAGAACTGGCCAGCAACGATACAGACTAGGAAATGACCAACGTCGATGCTGGCTAGGAAGAGGGACACCTTGATGCTTGCTATGAACTGACCAGATTTGATGATGGCTAAGAACTGGCTAGCAACGATGCAGACTAGGAAATGACCAACGTCGATGCTGGCTAGGAACAGGAACGTCTTGATGCTGGCTAGAAACTGGCAAGGCTCGATGCTGGCTAAGAATTGACCATCCGAAATACTTCGCTTACAAACTGATTATTATTTCTCCCCGTTGTCTGCGCTGGATTATCGTGCTAGAATACTTGTGGCACATCACCAGCAACAGCAATTCCTGATTTGCTCAGCATCTGCGATTCACCAACCTATCTTCACAGTATCTTCGGCCTGGGGAGCTTAGTGGTTGCTAAGATTTACTCAAGGTGTCACTCTAGCTTACAGGATGAAAGGATTCGATTTACTTCTCCGTTGGTGATCTGATCCCAAGGAAATCCTAAACAGCACAGTGGAAGCTTTAGCTAAAGGTTTCGCGGTAGCATCCTAACTGTACGTGTTATCGCCATCTGTTTGTTTCTGCACTCAACCAGAAACTATAATCCACTAACATTCTGACACTGGTTTCACTGTATCCTTGTTACGGGTATTTTGCGTGTTGCTAAGACATGCTCAAGGACTCACCCCAGCCTAGCAGAGGAAACGTATCGGTTTACTTCTCCATTGATAATCTAATCCCATTTAAAGGCAGAATAGTGCAGTGGAAGTGTTAGCCAAACAGTAGCACTCTAACTATTCTAGATATCGCTAACCGTTGGCGTTTCTGGAGATCTCACCCACGTGCAGAAGGGGCAGTCCTAACACATCTGATACGGAGAGTGTCTAGCAACTGCAATCCACTGGCATTTTGACACTAGACTCACAATATATCCAACACGGGTTTCTCTAGTTTGCTTAGACTTCCTCACGATATCACCCGAAGCCATTGGAGAGAAGGAGCCAGTTTACATCCACATTGGCGCGCTGCGATCAAAACAATGGGATCAACCCGCCACCCTAACGCTGAGGTGATGCTTCAGAATTGCAATGTTTAGCGGAAGTATCTTGAAACTCTCATTGCTTCACATTATCTCTTGACCCTGTCTTTGTCATTTCCTCACGGCTGGGAGATGGCTAATCAAGCAGATACTAAATAACATAATTTAACTTGTCATAGGCAATTTGATATGTCAATCACGCAAGATGAAGCTCATAGAGCATCTCATCATTAAAAAACCGCAATATCTTTTTCCCGGAAAGCAATCGGGAATTTCATTGTTTTATATCTTTCAGTTTTTCCATTAACCGGGCTTTGCACAATTAAGCTTTACATTTTACGGAGAAGTGGCGAAAAGGGATTTTGCCATACTTCAAATATCCTCAGAATATTTAAAGGTATTAGCCGAAATTATCCAATGTTTCTTTAACTTTCGCACCTGTTGCTTTATTTTTTTTATGCGTGATGATAGAAATCGTGAAATAACCGATAGAAATGGTGATGTTATTGACAGTTGGGTTTTTAAGCGAACAACATACCAACTGTACCAAATGGGCCTCGGTAACGTCAGGGTTTCGATACTTGGTGGTGGATGCGCACTGCTGATGAGTCCCAATTATAGGACGAAACGGCCGTCCAGTGCTTCCTCTATTTCCTGTTGAAGTTTCTATCAGACTCAATGAATCCAATTAAATATATATATATATATATATATATATATATATATATATATATATATATATATATATACATTTCATTGAATAATTCAGTTTTTTATACAGTGTCTCATGTGACCTAAATTTATTTTCTTTTCGGATGATAATTTTTATAAAAACTGTCCCATTGTTCGTTTTATCCGAGTGCTTTCGGCTGTACATTTAGCCATTTTCATGGTTGAAATATATTAACTGTTAACAAGAAATAGATTTTTGTATGTATGTATTTATATAATGTTTTCATTTTCAAAACACGGTCAAGATATTCTGTCCATGTTCATAGTTGATATTATTATCCGTGTTTTGAAAATGAAAACATTATATAAATACATACATGCAGAACTTATTTCTTGTTAAAATTTAATACATTTCAAACTTGAAAATGGATAAATGTCTAGCCGAATGTGCTCCAATATAAAGAACAGCTGAATACTTTTTATATAATTTATCATCCGAAAAGGAAAAAAAAAATTGTAGATCACATGAGAAACTGTATAAAAACTAAATCAAATAACCTTATCTGTAGTATTCAGTGAGATGTGCTCGAAAGAATGATTGTTGCCTAAATACACACACACACACATTTATATATATATATATATATATATATATATATATATATATATATATATATATATATAAGCATGTTCACAGTTTTATATAACGGGGGAAAACAGCATATAACTAATGAAAATGCCACAAACTTAACTAAAATAAAATTTTATCGTCAAAAATGCTTATGTTATTATTAAGATGAAAGACCAAAGTATTTTTAATTATTTTTTTGAAATTTTATAATCCTTTCTAACACGTTCGAAATTTTGGTTAAATTCTTCTTTTGTTTACGTCATCGGGGCGTCACAGAAAATAACATTTTTTTGGCGATTTTTTTTCCGTTGAAAACATTGATTTAGAAATTCTTGTAAAAATCAAGTAATTGTCCGATTTTAATGAAATTTTCAGGAGTTATTCACAAATGAATGAAATTATTTTTGAAAAATTTTTTTAGAAAATTTTGGTAAAAATATTTTTTTAAATATTTACCCACATTAACTTAATTTAATGAAATTTCGCTTAAAACCATTTTGGTTCCTGATTTTTTTTTTTAAAAAAGTAGGAGTCTTCGACGATGGTAAATAACCTAGTTTTTTTTTTCAAATTTGAGCTATCTAACTGAAAATCTGTTCTGAATTGAAAAATAATGAATCAATAAATCTATGATATTACTTAATTAGAAAAGCTTTTAATTGCTTTTGTAAATAAGTAATATTAAGGACATTATTGTCTGAAGAAATAATTTTTTTTCTGATAAATAATTTATTTTTACAAGAATTTTTTCGTTTTTTAAGAAATTTTAATTATAATAATTTATAATAGTTTAAAATCGTGTAAAGCTCTGTATTAGGAGGGTTCCTCGAGATGATGTAGTAATTAAGTGGAAAAAAAATTTACGTGTCCAAAATTGCTAAATTTAATAAATTTAGTTGCGCTACTTTTTTTAAAAATATTTTTTATCTTGTATATTTTTACTTAATACATTCCTTATTTCCATGTATGATATACAGAAATTGCCATTATTATAACAAGGTCACGTGATCTAAGGGTTTTGTCCCTTTACATGGCCTTTTCATAACATTTCGTTTCTTACAGTTTGTATTTTCCGTTCAGCTTTAATTTTTAAAGTAATTTTTCTTTTTTTCATTTACTATTTCACTAAATAATTTTATTTTATGTATTATATTTCCATTAGTGTGTGTCATACGCAAATAGAATATTTTTTTTTAAAAACTCAGACTTAAAAATTATGGCATTTATGGTCATCAGTAGTAGCTGTCATCGGTTCGTCATTCAACAATCCATCAATAGTTCGATCAGATGAACAGGACCGCTCGTTAATAATTGGTTGTATATTATTTTTTTATGCTATAAGTAAGAAAGATTTCTTTCAAATCAGATTACTTTAACTTTAAATTTTTTGATTTTACTAAAATAACGTGTCAGAAATTTTTTTAAATATTTTCAAAATCGATAAATTTGTGTTTGTTTACAAATTTCTTAAGATTAAGAAAATGGCCGATTTTAAGAAAATTTAAAAATTTGAATTTAAATTTGACAATCAAATGTATATAGTTTCTACATGAAATACACCAGAATTGTTTAATTAATGGAAATCATAAATTTAATGAATAAACTTTTTAAAGCTAAAATAAAATCTTCAAGAAAGTTTTTTCGTTGTAAAAATTCATTTAAACTTAAATATAGAAAA
>CAHIKZ030000985.1:1740000-1777500 GCA_903632075.3 Acanthosepion pharaonis | reverse complement strand
TCTGTAATCTTTTAGAATTTATGATTTTCACTTATTGAATACAGTAAAAAAAAAATTGGACACCATGTGTATTTAAAGTAGTTTCCGGTTATTATTTTTAGTTAGGAGGACCTGTATATGTTTAGATTTCATTTGTTTACTTTTGTGTATCGTTCTCTAAAAAAAAACAAAAAAACACTGTGTCACCGGAAGTTAACGGAACTCGGACGTTTGAGTATCCGGCAGTAACTTCCGGCCTGGTTCGATACACTTAACCGTGCTTTCAAATTAATTTTGTGCAAAAACAATTGTTTTTCCCATATTTGGCGCTGTTAGAACCACCGCAAGGTAATTTTATGTAGTCCTGTGAAGTTTTGTTGACATCGGTTGAAAAATGTAGGAAATCCGATCCAATATATAAACGTACAGACACACACACACACACACACATTCACAGACACACACACACACACACACACACACACACACACACACACACACACAGAATCTGCGTTTTGTAATAAGTAAGATTAAAGATATCTTAATGGAATTCATCTAAGTTTTTACAGCACTATTGGAATGAACATTTATTCAATACTGTTACACCAAGTGGCGAATGACCTGTTACATCCAGTATATATATATATATATATATATATATATATATATATATATATATATATATATGCACGTTTCATTGATTTATTTTTTTTATACAATTTTTCAAGTGATCTACAATTTTCTTTTCTTTTCTGAGGATAAATCATACAAAAACTGTTTCAATTGTTATTTATTTCCGATTCCTTTCGGCGATATATTTAATCATTTTCTAGGTTGTTATACTAACTGTTAACAAAAATAGATTATTTTATACATGTATTCATATAATGTTTTCTTTTTCAAATCACAATCAAGATATTGTGTCCATGCTCATAGTTGATATTACTGAGTGTTTGTTTTTCTTAATAAGGTCTCCAGTTAATGTCCCTGGAGGAAGGATGGCTGCCTAAATACACAGACACACACACACACACATATATATATATATATATATATATAGAGAGAGAGAGAGAGAGAACTATAGATGGAGATGAAAGGTTTGTTTTTGCGCGTCTGAAATTGCATAGAATCCGTAGAATTCATATATTGATTTTTCAAGCGTAGCTTATATGTGGCACAAGGCAGAAAGCAGGGGGCACTCAGTGAGTATCGAACTCACTACCCAGTTGTAATTGTTCTAGTGGGACAAGCTTGCTAACCATTAGACCGCATCGAGTTACCCAGTGATTCACCTAGCGTAGCTTATATGCGGCGCTCGGCCGAAAGTATTGGCCACCCAGTGAGGACCGAACTCACTACTCATTCGTAATTCTTTTAGCGAGACAAACTTGCTAACCATACTTGATAACCCCCGTAGCATTCATATATAATGCCTTAAATTATCTAATTTACTTGAGACAAATTCTACTGCTATATAAATCATATCTTAGTTTCCTCAAAGTCATTTTTTTTTAAATAAATAAATGGCTATTATCTAAGTTATCATAAATTTGGTTTACTGCATCTTTCTTTGAGGGAAAAGTAATTTGCTTACACGAGATTTTTTTTTCTCTTTGAGCTCGCTTTGTTTTGATTACTAATTTTCGTCTGGTATTTTTTTGTTTAAAATTCATATCCCTTTTCTTTTCGTCATATCTAAATACTCTTATAAGCCAATTAATTTCGTATTTTTATCTGTTCCATCCGAAGATAATCCTAGTGATATCTCTTGGGGTAAACTATTGCACACTTCAATCTAAATTTCGTCTTCTGTTTCCATCAAGAAAGGACTAACTATTCCATTAAATATACAAAATTCCTAGGTTTATATACGGCTATCTAACATAAGAATGTGGGATTTTCATAACATTTCTATGATAAACTTTACTTTGTTTTTGCTTTCATTTCTTTCTTACCCTTTCTCGCACTTTAATAATATATGACAATACGTGTTTAGTATATCTCGAAAGTCATTGGTATTCATATATTTGCTGGATATTTTTATATATTGTATTCCATTAAATGCTAATTCATATAATAAAATCTTACCGTGAACAACCTATATAGCATAGCATATTTTTTTATATATACAGTTTATGTAAAGCATCGAAACAATATGCCTATATGATTACATATACGTTTTTCATGCAAAAAAATATTGCTAAAGAAACAGTCCTGTGTCTTATATGTGAAACTGAGGCCTTCCATAGCGTGTCTTTTATACGCAACCCTCCTAGGTTCGAATAGTATGGCATACGGTAACTTCAACCTAATCATCCTGAATAATATTTTCTAAAATATCAAGATTGTTATTAATATTATTATTATTATTATTATTATCATTATTATTATTATTATCATTATTATTATTATTAATAGTAGTAGTAGTAGTAGTAGTAGTAGTAGTAGTAGCATTATCATTTTTATTTTCTTTGATTTCTGGCGTTTACACATTTCTTTCCGGTTCCCGCCCAGGGACCTAAGGTTAGAAATGGCGTCATGACACTTTCCACTGACAAAAAAAAAAAAAAACTTACATAGATAAAGCCCTTCGTAAAGTGTGGGCTTTACTTGTCAGAACAATTTTTGTATCTCTTTGAGGCATGGATTTCCAGGAATCCCTTCAATTAGTCTACTACAATCTTTTCCAACCAGTCCAAGGGCTCCAACTACAACATGGTTTGTTGATGTTCCCATATGCCACATTTTCGAGATTTCTATTTCAAGGTCCTTTTTGAATATCTTCAAAGAAGCATTGCAGTCAGCAGGGACTGCCATATCAATAAGGAGGCACCATTTTTGTTTGTGGTCTTTAATAACAATATCTGGCCGGTTAGCCTTGATTGTTCTGTCAGTGTGTATTGTGTAGTCCCATAGAATTGTAACAGGTCCTATCTCCTTAACCGGGTCTGGGTGGTGTTCATACCAGTTTCTTTCAGTTTCCTTCCCGTAGAAGTTGCAGATTTTCCAGTGCAGATATTGGCCCACTCTGTCATGTCGGGTTTTATATTCAGTGGGTGCCAAAACCGTGCAACCTGATACAAGATGATCAATCGTTTCTGGATATTTATCACAGAATCTGCATTTTGGGCTGACACAATATTTTAGTATATGTGCTTGATAATTCCTAGTTAGCAAGCATTGGTTCTGCGCAGCAAGGATAAAACATTCAGTTTCCTTTCAACCCTGCACTACGTAGCCACTGATTGGTACAGGTTTTGTCTACGTCAGCTTGTTGGGTACGGGCAGAGTATTGGCCATGAAACGGTTTATCTTGCCATCGCTTCTGTATCTGGTCGGTTGCATTCGCCTTTGCTGTCTTTTTTAGGTATTTTGCAGTTTCAGCCGCTGTATTGTGCTGTAGTTGCATCTCTACGCCCATTTGAAACTCCATTTTGAATTTGTTGGCTTCTTTCATTACGGAGTAAAGACGCTTACTACTTTCATGTTCCTTGATGCATACCATCATCCAGTCTTCTGTATTTTCCAAATATCTTTGGAGGCCAATTGTTGTAGTTTTGTAGGACAGTTCTAGTTGAACTAATCCTCTGCCTCCTTCGGATCTGGGCACATACAGACGATCAACATCGGCTTTGGGATGATGCATGCGATAGCAAGTGAGAAGCTTTCTCGTTTTGGCGTCCATTAGCTTAATTTCATCTATGGTCCAGTTAAGGACATTAAAGCTGTATTGCACCACAGGGACAGCCAATGTGTTTATGGCTGATATCCTGTTTGTTGAGTTTAGCTCAGTATTTAGTACCAGACGTACACGCCTGTAGTACTCTTTTCTTATTTTTCCTTCATTTGGGGGTGTTGTATGTCATCTCCTTCGCTAATTCCTAGGTACATATAAGCTTGATCATGCTCCAGTTCCCTAATCTTTGTGACAAAATCTAAATCTATTAAGGGTGTTTCTGTAATTCTACCTTTCTTGAAAGTTACTTTTGCACATTTATCTAATCCGAAGTCCATACCTATGTCGTCACTGAAGTATTTTACAATATTGAGGAGGCCTTTCAACTCATTGTCTTCTTTGGCAAAGAGTTTGAGATCATCCATGTAGACTAGGTGATTGAATATTATCTTATTTATTTTGTATTCATAGATACTGTTGTTCAGTGCATGTGTAAGAGGGATTAAGGATAAACAAAACAGAAGGAGTGACAGAGAGTATCCTTGAAAGATTCCACGTCGGATATTCAGACGGTTGGATATGGCAGTGCCCCCGGTGTGACTAAGGTATAGTTTGGTATTCCACATTCCCATGCTGTGCATAAGGAAATTTAATACCACAAGGGAGACTTTGTACATTTCCAAAGTCTTAAGGATCCAAGAATGTGGAACACTATCAAAGGCTTTACGATAATCAATCCACGCTGCACTTAAATTCCTGCGTCGTCTCCTGCAATTTTCCAGGATCATTTTATTTATCAGAAGTTGATCCTTGCAGCCATATGAACCTCTTCTGCATCCCTTCGGTTCCAGCGGGAGAATGCTGTTTGTTTCGAGAAAGGAATAAGTACGGTTCGTCAGTACAGACATGATCAACTGATACGTTGTGGAGAGACATGTTATGGGTCTATAATTTTTCGGGCCGTCTGTTTCAGTTGTTTTTGGTATGAGGTGTGTAATACTTCCAGTAAACCATTCCGGGATTTTATTGGGATTATTTACAAGCGTTGATAATGTTTTTGCAAGAATTTCATGGGTAGGTGTGAGATGATACAGCTAGAAATTGGGCAACTTGTCATTTCTTGGGGATTTTCATTTTGGGGATTTCGTTAGAGTTTGCCTAACATCATCTGTGGATATATTTTCCCATTCTTGCAGAGGTGTATCCAGCAGTCGTTCTTCTTCACGCTGTATCCATTCTGCATTTGGGTTATATTCCTTTGGGATGCTCCAAATATTTTCCCGAAATGTCTGTACATTATCAATCGATGGTGGCCTTTCGACATGTATAGGTGTTTTTTTTTCCAATTTCCCTGTAAAAGATCTGTTCGGAATATTTTATTTTGGCGATAGAACCTACAACGTTTTTCGTATCGTCTTGTTCTCTGCGCCTTTAGCTGAAGTTTCTGCTTCAGCATTTCCTTGATTGATGGAATATCAGTTAGGGATTTAATGTTATATTTCCGCTTGATCTTTTTGCATTTACGTGTGGAAATATTAGGGTTTCTGGTGAGCTCATCTAATATAGAAAGCTCACATCTGATTTGTTTTATTTCTCGAATCAGTTTGGTTTTCCAAGCTGGTTCTCTGTGTCTGTTAATTTTATTTATTGTCTTGACTCCAAGCTTCCGAGTCGCTGCTAAAGCTGTTGCGTATATGACGTTGTTAACGTCTGTGATGTTTCCCGGTGGTTTATCTGTTAACAGTGTTTCCAGAGCAGCATTGTATATTTTCTCGATGTGCTTGCTGGAATTCGTCATATGGATTTTCGGGAGCTGGTGTCTCTCTGACAATTGTATGAAAGTTACTCTGCTGAGTACTTGGATTTATTGTTATTATTACTATTATTATCATCATTATTATTAGTAGTAGTAGTATTATCATTATTATTATTATTAGTAGTAGTATTATCATTATTATTAGTAGTAGTAGTATTATTATCATTAGTAGTAGTAGTATTATCATTATTATTATAAGTAGTAGTAGTATTATCATTATTAATATTAGTAGTAGTAGTAGCAGTAGTATTTCCTTTGATTTATATTGTATACTCATTTCATTCCGGATCCCAACCAGAAACCTAAGGTCAGAAATCGTTTCATCACAATTTTCAATGATCATTTTTGTAGAAATATTATTATTATTATTATTATTATTATTATTGTTATTTCCTTTGATTTCTGATGTGTACACATTTATTTCCCTGTCTCGCCCAGAAATCTAATGTTAGAAATGGCAATATGACATTCTCCAAAGACCAATAAAACAAACACACACACACACACATTTTACATATATAAGGCTCTTCGTAATGTGAGGTCTGTACTCGTGAGAACATTTTTTGTATTTGTTTAAGGCATAGGTTTCCAGGAATCCCTTCAATTATTCTACTGGAAGCCCATGCGGATTGTTGATGCTGCCATCTGCCACATTTTGCTGACAATCATAAATTTCTTATTCTTGCAGTTGATGTTTAGACCTTTCCTTCGCTACATTATGTAGGATTCCTTGCTTAATATTCATTATTTCTCTTAATTCTCTATTACATTCAGTAAAACTGTCTTGAATGGCCGAAGTGATTGGTGCCTAATTGTGTGTAACGATTTGTAATGTACAGCAAGCTTGATTTCAAGGTTATATTAAAATCCATTTTTCGGGAATATGATCTTTTGAAATATGGCCTGTCTTATATATTTTTTATATACAGTCAATACTGTAAATAGTTGCATTATTATTAAGAACGACTAAAAAAATGTATTCAGTTTAATCATTTATGATCCTTACAAGACATTACTTTTTAATTGAGACCCGCCATGCCACGTTCACAAGGCTGAATCATTTCTATTCCTATAGTTTATGTAAGTTTCACTCGGATGATGAACTCCCGACAAGTTGTTAACATTGTCAAAAAAATCTTGACCTCTTCTAGTCTAGATTTTATGTTTGTCTTTCTTTCATAATCTTATGAACATCACTCCTTGTCCTTCCTTTCAGTCATACAACACCATAGAGTAACACTCTTACTTGAGTGGCTCTTGGGCATTGTATTGAGTGAAAAGGGTTAATACAAAAATATACAGCAAAATGTAAAGAATTTGAAAACTTCTTATCGCTGGTTATTAATGAATTTATCATTTGCAGCTTTTTCCATGACTTAAATATAATACAACATAAAACGAATTTATATATATATATATATATATATATATATATATATATATATATATATATATATATATATATATTTTTTTTTTCAAATAAAATGTAGTTATCGTTCTTTTTTTTTTTATGGCTTCACTTGTTAATAAGCATTTATTTTTCCGGTCTCCAAAAACATGCTAAATCAACAGTTCTATGTCATTTATAATTTAAATATTTCCATCAGAACAGATACACGGCTAATAATGGGTGTGAGAAGTTGACGTTGTCAATTTACTTTGCGCACTTTGATTTAATCAATGGTTGGCTGGACCAATATGTGTCATGGAAAATATTACAAGTACAACTGATATGTCTTGAAATCAGTTTTCGTACCAAGGCATTAAGTTCAGTGATTTTGATTGCTATTAGCAGAAAATACTTCTCATAAATATATATATATATATATATATATATATATATATATATATATATATATATATATATATATATATAATAATGCTGGAGGACGACGACATGTTCTCTACACTAATTTTTGTACACGGATTCGCCCATCCCCTATCAGTAGAACATCTGCGCATAGGAACGGTCGACGTAAAATGGGTCGAAATGTGTAGCGTTTGAGGCGTACGCATTGCCTCACTGGACAACAGTATTCTCTATCACTGTAATATTAATCCATGTCTTTCAGGTGATTATATCTGTTCGTTGCTTAACCTTATGTTCCATTGTTTACTTACAGTATTATTAACAAGGACTACTATAGCATTATACGTAATTTATAACAAGTACATTTTAAGGTAAATGTGGAAATAAAGTAGACTTGTAAATAGACAAAGAAGGAAAAAGTTGAATTTCCTGTGGCATTTAATGTGAAAATGCACTTGGAGAATTTGACACTCACAAGACATATTGTAGGCAAGAAAACTGCGTGTGACTGACCTCATGAACTTCAGAAAACAAACAGAACAACAAAATTTAGGAATTATACTAAGGATAAAAGCGTTGCTATGAGCTACAAATTTTGATTTGATTGTTTTGCGGCATATCAACAACTATATGGGGTATTTAATACCCAAATCAAAGTATAAAAATTCACATTTTATAGTTAATTTAAATGATGAAAATATAATAATTTATCAGCATTTTTTACCAAATAATCTTAAAAAAATAAAGAGTGAAAACTTGTTTCTCCTTGGAAAAAACTAGTTTAATCATTGACTTTTTTTTCGTTTTTTGACAATATATATATATATATCAAGTCTTGAAATTTACTATAAAATATATTGCCTGTCATTTTGCTATAAAATATATTGTTGTTTTACCATAAACATTTATCGTTTTTATTTTATTGCTGGTAATTAGTCTATGAAATATATTGTTTGTCATTTTGCTATAGAAATATACTGTTGATAATTTTACTACAAAAATGTATTGTTGGTAATTTTATTATAAAAAAATTTATTGTTGCTATTTTTTATATAATATAACATTGTAATTTTTAATAAAAATGTTTCAATAAAAAAAATAGTATTTTTCTTATAAAATAGCATTTTTATATTTTCCTAGTGTTTTGATTTTGGATTGGAAGATGACTATTTGCCGATAGCTGGGAGCGTAACAGGTGCTTTTACTTCTGGTCTGGGTAGACATGGGGACAACAACAGCAATTTCCACGCTGGTCAAAACATCCAATCTTCCGATCAGAGGCCTTACTGCCGGATGTAGTTTATCGTCATACCCAGGGCTAATCATTGGTGGGTTCAGAGGTGCATTGGTGTATTCTACAGCTTCTGCTGACAGCGCATGAGAGGTACAAAGTATAGGAAGATTTGGAAAGTCATCATTACCTATATCCAGGAAGAGGCTGATCATCTAACTGAAGATTAACGAACGATTACTGGCCAAATGCACATATATGTTAGTTTTCTGGCTGACTACAGCTGAACGTAATCTGCAACAACCAGAATTAAATGAATGGAATAAACTTTCTAGCGGCAAAATTTTGGTAAGATCTGATGGCCTCCTGCCAGAGAATTCGAAACCGTTCTCCTGATCAAAGATTCGAAGAATTGCTTGTCAACTGCTGGCAACATGGTAAATATCTCTAAATCTTCAACTGGTGGAAAAATCCCGCATGGACATTTGTTAATGGCGATAGGCTTGCGAGATTTGATTGTCGAAAAGAGATTTTAGAGTGTAAGTTATGTAATCGCTGACAATTCTGTCAATAATGGAAAGTAAAATTTAGGCGGCGATATTCCATTTGGGTTTGTGACTTGACTCTTATAATGGTGGAGCATGGAATGTGGTTCCATGTACTTTTCTGAAATGGCAAGTGAACGAAACTTTTCTCAGTATATTTTAGCAATTGCTCGTATATTGGAGTTCCACTTTAGAATCTGAATCCCCTTGACGAGAACTACATTTCTTCATAGCTGGCAAAGAAACAGTGTTTGATCGGTCATAAGGGATGTTTTCTAGTTTGGTTTTTGGAAATATTGTATGTTATAACCCAGTTTCCTGATTAAGCTGTTAGAACTAAGTTAGAAGTGAAACCCCATGCCAAACTCTGATCATCTAGATTATTCGATCGGATCATGGAGATTATTAGAGGTGTCTATTTTCATTAGTTATTTAGTATACAGTGTAAGATATCTTCACAATGAAGTAGATATTACTCTCTTTCTTTGTTTTATTGTGTTTTTTTTTTTAATGCAATTTTTATTCCAGTTTAATATATTTTAAATGCAAGGATAAAAAATTAGTGTTTCACTTATTAGGTGTCCTCTGCGCTAATTTATATATAGGGTTTATTCTAGGCAGATACACACACACACACACACACACACATATATATATATATATATATATATCTATATATATATATATATATATATATATATATATATATATTTTTCATTGTTGATTTTTCCGTTCTATCCGGTTTTTCTGTCACATTATCTTTAAAGTTGATGGAAAAAATGTTCAGCTCTTTATACCGTTTCCAAAATACCTGACTTCTTCTGCCACGATATCCAAGTGACAGCTTATAGCGAAAATGGAGTATTTTTTTTCATGTCTATAGTGGAACTACCCAATTCTCAGAGTGATAGAGTCCCAGTTCGTTTACGCAGGTTTTGTAGCGGACAATTTATTTTCCACTTTGCGGCTTCTTTAACAGAGACAAAAGAACGCAAGTCTATCAGTATTCTCTCACAATTACCATAAAATATTCACATCGACTCTTTAGTTCCACCAAATCAGATCATTGCAGCAAGGACTCTCCATACCTACCAACTCGAATCACTTCAATTCCCTCTGTATTATAAATATAAGGAGGAAGATCTACTTTGAAATTTTTTTCTTTTTTTAATATTATTTATTATTCTTTTTCCGGAAACACATATTGCGTCTAACAAACTCCGGCTGTGATGCTTCCCGGAATAGTACACTTATAGTGGCGTAATGGATAGCGGCTCGGATTGAGGAATCAGAGAGTCGAGTTCGAATTCCAGTCCAATCTATTACATTCACTTGCTAATAACATTGGGAAAGGTATGAATCTTCATCTTCTCCACGCCCCCCCAGATATGAGAAAGTAGCAGGAGATACCGGATTCCGTAGTCTTAAATGGTAACTGTTCTACAGAAGAAAGAAATGGAAATCTACTTCGGGAAAAAAATTTGCCTCGTCAGCCATGAATCGAAAGATACGTGATCACCTAAGCGTGTATCATGCATGGCACATAAAATACTTTTTACTTCCTTCCCTTTCCTCTTACCTTTATATCACACACATCATTAATTAGCTCTGCCAAGAGTGGCTCTTGAGCCTTGTATTGTGTGAAGTTCGGCTGTTTAAATACTAAGGTATTTCGAGTGTTTTTCGTTATAGCTGTTGTTATTGTAAATGTGCATAATCCTTTCTGCAACTAAGTTAGATTTCAATAATAAAACGATTACGTCATTTCTCTTGTTTTTCTCATCAGCATATTGCTTCCTTTAATCGATTTTATCGGAATTATCTAGAATCGGACAACAGCACAATCTAAAAATAATAAAACCACCGCGACCACAACGTATTTTATTACTCCCACTATCTATGTCGTCCACTTATTGAGTTATTATGTCTAAAAGAAATATACAGTTCTGCTCGTGTGAAATCGTTTTTTTTTTTTTTTTTTTTTTTTAACAAGGCCTTGGGCAAATTAGATTCAACGTAGTCATAGCTAAGAAAAATCTGATAAATAGCTAAAATATGTAGCAATAAAGTTTCAAAAATTACAAGCAAAACGAAATAATAAAATTCCTTATTTGTAAATGACATGCAATTGTCTTGTTGGCTTTGTAGTGAAAGAGATAGACAGGTCCAGATGTAGACAGAGAGAGAACAGTTCACTGTGAGAAGATAATAATAATAATAATAACAATAATAATAATAATAATATTAATAATAATACAAAGGTTTGAAGCCAATACAGAAGAAATAACGAAGCGAAGCTGTTCGATGAGAGTGGGGAAGGTTGCAAGATATTATCTTTCGACACGCGAGCGTCAGTTCATTTTACGTCTCCACCTGGTAAACATATTTACTCGTGTTGAATAGTGGATAATTCATACCTGTTTACAACGGAGCGTCTCCGAAAGGTCGTGCAATAATAAATTTATTGGTCGACATGTCTGTTTGCTGACGATCCTCTCCTGCCCGCTACTTCCTCCTTTTTAAACTATCGCTGCAGTGAGCTCGCTAGCAATTTAAGTCTATTTATACTTATCTCAGGTTGATAACTTCAACCATAGTCTCTTCATAGCTCTCTATTCATATTCAAGTTTATAATGTTTTTTTTTTTCATAATAGCGGGTCCTAGAAACCATTACTGCCATTTAGGCAGCGCATGTGTTTCAGCGGTCAAGGCATTCGAGGTACCAGGGGCAACTTAACCTAATGGATCCAATTCAGATTCAAGATCAGTTGTCTCTTCGCTAACGTGGATTGATCTAGCAATGTTAGACTACCAAGATTAGTCTATTATTTACGCAGATTTGAATTCTTAGTGTTCATTCTCCTAGACCGACCGACAAAAACACAACAAAGGTTGTTCAGGTATTCTTTCTATTTAACCCGTAGATGGAGGGAAAGGAAATGACTTTTCCAAGAATGCTACTCATAGCAGACTCGGTCTGAATTTAAATTAGGTAGACGTATTTCAATAAGATGTATATACGAAGCAAAGTATATATATATATATATATATATATATATATATATATATATATAACCGTACTTTAGCTATAATGTATCTTTAGTTTTGTTACACTGCCTTCTATACGTGCGTTCTTGTAGTTTTATTGTGGTCAGGTGTTGAAATTTAGGCTTAATCTCGCCAGTTTTATTGCCGCTATTACAGTGTAATCATGGCCGTTCCGCTCGCAGTGTGCACCAAGGAGGAACAGCGAGCAGTGATCCGGATCTGCAGGGCACAAGCAACTAAATCGATACTATGTCGCCGGTTTGCCATTACCATCATTCGATTTTGTTGAATCTTCTTTTCTGTATTGGAGGACGACCGAGCGACCTGCACCTTCGTCAAGTTTCATAAATATAATTTTCGAGAGATTTCACTAATCCTTCATAGTAATTCATCGATTCTAGAAGAAAGCACTGGGTGGTCGTTTCGACCTTTTTGGGGCTCTTCAGTCTGTTCCTAGGAACTGAGTTTCTTAACCCTCATACGTTGAAATCGACGAGAGAGTCCAAGTAATTTAAAATGTATAAATATTCCAATGTTATAATTTATGCATCTATTTTTACATATAATTATCTAACCTTTCGTGAAAACGATACGTCGTTTCATCTGTCCATCGCTCAATCAATCAAAAATATTTGTTTCAGAAGAATTTGACATTCCGTTGTTATCTCGAATCAATTGTTGATCGATAAGCATCTCAACATATATCTCCGAGTCGGGATAACAGCATATTACTTGTTCTCCACATATTAGATGAGGGGAGGCGCCTGGACCCGGAATTACAAAACTGTGAGAGAACCTTCCTCATTGCAATAAGAGAGGTGAGCTCGTAATATCGACGCCAATGTCGCATTGGTCAAGGGGACATGGCGTTTTTTAATACTTGGCACACGACATAATAAAAGATATTGTGCCACATCCAAACGTATTTAAGAAGGTCAAGTAGATAAAATAACAATATATCGCATGTCGCAAGAAGTTGAAGAGTAAGAAGAAAGAGGAGGAGGTGAAGAAGAAGAAAGAGGAGGAGGTGAAGAAGAAGAAAGAGGAGGAGGTGAAGAAGAAGAAGATCATCAACAACAACAATAACAACAAGAAGAAGGAGGAGGAAGAGAAGAAGAAGAAGAAGAAGAAGAAGAAGAAGGCAATTAGAAATAATGTCGGATTACATATAAATATCGCCTGTTCCTTTGAAATTACTTTGCTTACGTTTCGGATAGGAATATAGACTTACCAGATATGGCCTTCGAAAAATTTGAACGTTTGTTGTGTTTTCCTTCCTAAGGGTAACTGAACCTTGTTCTGACATGATATATATATATATATATATATATATATATATATATATATATAATATATATAAACCAAGTTTATCTGTCGATCCACTAAATCTAACGTACGTAACAAGAAGATATAGGGAAGCTATTTACTTCTTAGGATGATGATGCCTATTCCAAAAAATGTTCTTGGAATTTATTTTTCGAAATATCTTTCAGTAATGTAGTCACATAATCATAATGCTAGATATCTGTAAACATTTGTTATTTTCATGCACTTCTCAAATATCGGAAACAAACGGAAATTCGCAGCTGGTTAAGCCTGAAAAATATGTTAGAGAACATATTTTTTAATGTATATCTTACCTCGTGACGTGCGAACACATAACGTATCATTTACAAGAGCATTGACATAGAGGAGGTTGCTATTCCCAGGTCAGCGTTTGTCACCAAGCTTTGAACTGATTATATTATCGTTTACAACATTTCCAAGAAATATTTTAAACCTGATATGCGTGTGTTTCTTTGACGCCAACTTCTTGAGTTATCGTGTAATTTTTTCGCCTTTCCCTTCATATCGTGTTTACTGGTAATGATTAATAGTAGCCGTCTTAATCGTATTCTTAGTCATCTGTTTATTCGGAAGCAATCAGCACTCATTGGCTTAAGTTATAGTCATGTCAAAATTTATAGAGCCTTTATCTTAAAACAATTTTTTCATGAATATCGGGTTCTTACGGCCATTAAATGTCATCGCGTTAATGTTATCCATCCTAACCTTTTGATTGACATATTATGGAATGTCAAAATATTGATTATGTTACTTTTTTTTTCTCGTTCACTTGAGTCCCCATTTACTTTTGATGCTGCGGGCATATTCAAATGATATGCTTTCTGTTATTTTAAAAATTGGTTTGTCTTTCCATTTCGCCAATTCCTACAAAAAAGACTTTGCTCCTGTAAAACATATAAGAATATATATATATATATATATATATATATATATATATATATATATATATATATCGCATGTCACAAGAAGTAGAAGAATAAGAAGTAAGAGTCGAGGGAAGAAGAAGAAGAAAAAAAAGAAGAAGAAGAAAATGAGAAATAATGCCGGATTACATATAAATATTGTCTATTCCTTTGAAATAACTTTGGTAACGTTTCGGATACGAATATAAACTTACCAGATAGTGTCTTTGAAAAATTTGAACGTGTGTTGTGCTTTCCTTCCTAAGGGTAATTGAACCTTTCTCTCACATGATATATATATATATATATATATATATATATATATATATATATATATATATATATATATAATATTAGTCATCTGATTATTCGGAAACAATCAGCATTCATTGGCCGAAATTATAGTCATGCCAAAATGTATAGAATCTTTATCTCAAAACAATTTTTCATGAATATCGTGTTCTTACGGCCACTAAATGTTATCGCGTTTCTAGTATCGATGGTGGCTTCCATTCTAACGTTTTGTTTAACAGAGTATGGAATGTCAAAATCTTGGTTATGTTACTTTTTTTTGATGCTGCGGAAATATTCAAATGATATGCTTTCTGTTATTTTAAAAATCAGTTTGTCATTCCATTTCGCACATTCGTACAATTCTAAAAAGACTTTGCTCCTGGAAAACATGATTTATTCCCGGGAAACCACTTGTAATTGGATGTAAGCCGTTCCTAATAGAGTAAAAGACTAATAAGTTTATTTACCGTTAATCTGCTGAGATAGGACAAAGTAAATAATGTTAATAAAGGAATCATTAAAATGAAATATTTTCCTAAGGAAAGTACACAAGGTAATCTAAAAAATATTAATATATTGATCGAATGTACTTTTATCAATGCCAACAAGATGGAGTTAAAATAACGTCATATAACGATAATTGTATTAAAGTGAATCGATGTTTGTAAAAATAAATGCTAAATCTAGTAAGAACATAATTGCAAATAACAAAGTTTATCGACTACCGTGTTGTGATAAAAAGAACCAGTAATAAACTCTATTAAATGTAACAGCAAATAATAACGTGCTTATATGATCCAGAGAAGCTGTCAAGATATACGACCACATCGCATGGAATACACCGGTTCTCGTCCGATCACCGAAGATAAAATGCGTTGAACCTGATCGATACTTAGATTGTAGACTGCTTGGCACCGTAAACTTAAATTGAGAAGATGGAAATCGTTAGCCTGGGGAGGGTAGTCCAGCAGCGAAAGATTACTTTGATTACAAGACTCCACTATCTTTCACAGGAATTATGGTGGAAATGGAAATCTTTATCCGGAACAAAGGAAGCATTTTCTATGAGAAGAAATCTTTCTGAGAAAAGAAAAAAATATTGTGGATGTTTAAATTCCTAACTGATATCTGATACTAGTCATACCCAACTCATGTATGCGAAAAAGCTTCGTTAAACCAGCTTAGGCATAAATATTTCTGACCCTGGTTTCGAAATAAGAAACCCTACTTCCACTTTATTTAATCACGGAACGATCATGAAACTGAGATGAACGTGTCAGACCATAGATTGCCGGATCAGAGGAAGCTACTTTGGACCTTTGGTATTTGATCAGGAGAGCTTATCGGCAGACTCAATATGACTGCGACTATCATGGAATCGATACGGCAGTATCAGAATGATGTGCGACATGCAACCATATAAAACTAATTACGCCATTCAGAACTTAGCTCTTTGAAGTGAACAATCTCATATAAGTAAGCAACCTTCTAACAGTGAGAAGCAAAGTTGTGTTTGCCTGAAATTTTATAGAATAATGTGTTTTTCGTGGATTAGTAAAAGAAGGGGGTCAACAAATTATTACATCTGAGAAACTTCTTGCAACTTAATATATTCCCATTAACTATTCGTTATCTTGTGTCAAAGCCGGGATCTCCGCAAATGATTTCTTGGTTTGATTATCATGTGAAGCGCCTTGGGCGTTGTAACCTGGACGTTACCATTCCTCTCCAGGTTAGACTCCAACCTATTGTCCTCCAGCTAGGTGGATCGCCTTGTAGTTCAGCTGAGGAACAATTCAGCCCTGACCGGAGACCTGCACCTTGGAGGTCCTTCATTCAGTTGGGCCGCGTTAACACACCCTTCACATGAGTTTATCGAGACAGTAGAAATGTTTTACCAGTGTTAGGCAACTTGGAGCCATTACGAAAGAGATTTAGGAGAATGTTTAGGGCCAGACATGCTCGTCCACCTGAAGATGCAGCGTGCCAGATATCAAAGGTAATAACTCTATCCAGATCCCCCTAGGCCCACATATATATTTTACACGGAATTATTATATGAACAGTAAATAACATTCAAGAATTAACTGTAAGTTAGATATGAGTTAATAACGTCATAATCCGAACATTGGAATGGTTCAGTTCTTGGGAAACTATCCTGGTGTTCTTGAAAAGAACAGTTCAAAAACAATATATCCTTAATGAACAATATTTCTCGGTAAAAAACAGGTTTTTTATATAGAAATCAAGCATGAGACGAAGTAGTTAAAAAAAAATTGTGGTTAACACTAAGAAAGCCATAATTAGTGAATTGGCAGAAGTGTCTACTACACGTGTACAACAAATGTGGCCAGTAATAATGTCACAGAAAAAAAAAACACAGGAAAAATGTCACAAGAAAAAAGCCACAGAAAAAACGTAATGATTTTGGATTTGAAAATATGTAATAATTTTGGCTAGGAAAAAGCCACAGGAAAAAAAAAATCTCAACTTGGTTTTTGCGATTGATTTGCTATATATAAACCCATTGTTGCAGATTTTTTAACCAAGTTTCCTACTGTCAATAATTCCCATGGCGTGAAAACTATTTTTGACTACAAATACTCTTTTTCATTAAATACAAGGATTGTGAATTCCCGACAGATTTAGGATGCAAATTTCCACTATTCATGCTGTCAAAAAGAGAACATTATTTATATACTATACTAAAAAAATATGAACATTAATTATATATTTTGCGAAATTTATTTAATGCAACCAAATTAGTCATTCATAGCAACTCCTCCATTAAATGGCGTTTTACAAAAGACCAACATCTTATATCATTTTAAATGTCCTTTGGGATATTGCATATCTAATAATATGCATGTTTATTTTACTACAACGACCATAACGTTAAAGATTACGTTTCACTTAAACGATCATAGTTCAATCTCAGAGGATTTAAAGGAACAATCGTGAAATACTTGGTAGTTCTTTTCTTCCTCTTCCTAAAAAAAAAAAAGAAGAAAGATGTATCAGTATATCCGCCCAAAGGGGTAGTAACATTTAAATACCCAATCCTTTTCCTCTTCACTCCCAAATTTATAACGTAGAAATTGACTATCCCCAGACTTCCCCGCTTTGGTCAATAGTCGCTGATTAAAAAAAAAAAATACCGCCAATCCTAATAGATGAATGCGGTCTTTTTCTGAATGTAATATATGTGATTAATTTTAATTTATTCTCGTGACACGTCTTCGTTCGTTTTATGCCAGAAAATTTTATTTGTTTGCATTAATCGTATTAACACAATGTTAATTTTGAACGGAGTCGGAGCATTTAAGTTTGATTTTTTTTTTTCGTTTTCTGACTACAAGCATGGGTTAGGATTACACATTTTGTCAGAGTGGCTATTCGGATTGCACTAAGTTAAAACTTAACTATTTTTATATGATATTTCTTTTCTTTACCCAAGCCGCGCATAGTTACGCATACATATTTGTGCTGGGTCATTTCGGCTCTCCAAATGAGTTTCCTGAAAGAACAGGTTTTTTGTAATAATTTTTCTGGAAGACAGACCAGGATATATCACCTGTTCCATACACCTACCCTTCTCTTGAATAGAGGTAAAGACCCATCATTTGTGTCCTGTTTAGGAACGAGATCCCGTTATCTTTCCTTTTCTCGGTCCTTAGTAGTGGTGCTCTCGCATTTCATGTGATGTGCGTGGTTGGTATTAACGTCCCTTGATACTGAGAAGTATCGGGTTGGCATTTTTCTGATTACTGTTCCCTACTGCTAGTTAGAAGCCCAAGCTCTTCTGTAGCGTCTTGAGAGGCTGCTCTGATCAACAGTTGCATAATATCGGGGTTCTTGCAATGCCATGTCGTGCATGGAAGGGTGTCGCTGCTATCATTTTTGATGGGCACCCCGAGACCACACAGCGTTGCAGTTTGCGGCAGTTCCCTTCTGCAAATGTTACATTTGATAACCGACTGCTACTACTGCCCTAAGTCTTTCCCTTGTCAACATAACACAGCATGAATATGAAAAAAATATAAACCTAGACCAGCTGACCAGAAATCACCTCAATCCCTTAACCTTTTCTACTCCAACATTCGTGGCATTCGTACGAATTTCTGCAGTGTGGAATCTTTCCTCTTCGAAAAGTCTCTGGACAGCCGTCTGGACATCTAACCTAAACTCTTCAATACCTTCCTATTTCTCGATTCATTGCTACCTTCCTGTATTTAGAGAGGATTCTAAAGTCCACTTTCATGGCCTGAAATGTTATGTCGGCGAACATCTCCCGCTGGTTAGGGAATACTTTCGTGAATCTCGGACCAATCTTGCATGTGTTTTCGTCTCTCTCTATTTAATTCAGTCAGCTATGTCCTATTTATTTACCGTTCCGCTTCTTCTCATGACTTCTACGTTCCAGAGAGTCTTTCCGACACTATAGACAAGGTCTTCTGCGTTCACTCTTTTGTAAACATATTCCAGATTTTAATGCCCATGTGATTTTAAACACTTTGACAATGACCTCGCTGGCATCCAAACCCTTAATTTTTCAATCACTCAATCTCTCGCGCAAGTTGTTAACTTTCCTACGCTTCTCCTCTCCATTTTTTTGCCTCTATACATGAACCTTGTCCCTCTACAGACTTATTCCCTCTTGGCAAATCTAATTACGCAGTAGTGTCTTTAAACAACTCCTTCCAATCCCCCACCAGCCATGAACCTCCTTTCAACAGAAAATCTTTTTGTTATCAATGAACAGACTGGGACACATTTCGGGACTTCCTGCGAGACGACCCATGAAATGTAGTTTTTAATCATCCCGTTAAAATGAACCTCTGAGGTCTCTTCTTCAGTGAAAACCGGCATCGTTGTTTTCATTTCAGCAAGTAGATTCAAAGTTAAACCGCGTTTATCTCCTTGGTTTTCACCTGCTTGAGGGCCCGCTCGCTATAACCCACAAAATTCACTTCTTCCGACTGTACCAGAGCAACGTCTCTGTTTTCAACAACCATACTTTTGTCTCTGCTCCTAACGAGTGCAGGTGTATCTTCAAGGAAGCAAAATTACTGTTTCCTGGTAGAATGAAACAATTTATAGCATCTCACCAGTTTTGTTCCAGAGATTATTGGCGGCTCTGCAAATCTGTTTGCTGAATTCTCAATCTCTCCTCTATTCAATCAATTCGAAGTCCTAACATTTAAAGCAGATAAGGCTGAAAGCTTGTCTTGGACATTCCCATTCAACTCAATACTCGACACACCTGGAGTAGCCACACCTGATTTTCCTCCTAGAACTGATTATCTACTTAGTGATATGTGCATGAACCCATCGCAGGTCTCGGACCTAATTTCTAAATTAGACTCCCATAAGGCAAGCGGAGGTACCGGGAAACCAGCCACCGACCTAAAGAAATCGGCCCCCGAACAGGCCCCAGTGCTCTCATAAATATAAAACTATTGCCACACCCTCTACTGCTTTTCGGTAAAGTCTTCGAATCTTTAATCAATGCCGAAGTTGTTAAGCATCTTACGTTTCATGATGTATTCTGACAAAATAATATGGATTCATGTGGTTGCGGCCATAACTGTATATGCATATCAATCTCCTGATAATAACTGCGAAAGCAACAGCTCGAGCTTCGCCGTTATTATCAGGAGCTTGATATGCATATTCAGTTTCGTAGACTGGTCTTCTAAGTAAGATTCAGGGCTACTTTATTGCAGAACGATTATTTGTTTGAATCCAATCAATCCAATCAAATTGAGAAATGATGGTCGTTCTGTACGGTCTCTCCTCCAGGTCCTTTCATACGAACGCGTGTGTTCCCCAAGTTTCCATCCTGTGTCCTCCACTACTTCTGATCTTCATCAATGGTCATACTCATGTCATCACTTCCTAAGTAGACACCTACGCACATGACACTACCATTTACTCATGTCTCAATAGTAAATCCGGCAGCAGTGACAAAGTTAACTTGGCTGTTGCTCTCGATAATGACCTTCAGTCCGTGTTTAACTGGGGCAGGAAATGGTTTGTAAATTGTAATGCCTCCAAAACCAAACTGCTCTCATTTAACTACCACAGAGAAAATTCTTGGTCCACCATCAGCATAGTTGATGCTCGTCTGCTGGAGAGCGTCTCAATACGCCTTCTTTGTCTCACCTTTTCGACTCTCTTGAGGTTGAACAACTACATTGAATCAATAGCTGCATCTACTGCTAGGAAATTAGGTCCACTCTGCCATGCCAAAAAGGTTTTTTTTTCTTCTTAAAGTCCGTCTTACACATGTACCATTTGTCCGTGCATTGAATATTGTCGTCATATCTGGTCTGGTGCCCCTGCTGTTCATCTCAAATTTCTTGATAAAATCCAAAGAATGATCTACAATGTAATCGATTTTGACCTGGCATCTCGATATCAATCAATTTCTGGGAGACGTGATGTAGCTTCCGTCTTTCTCTTCTACAAAATATCTTTATGGCAAATGCTCTGACAAACTTTTGTTTTACCTGGTGCCACGGCTACATCAATTTAAGCATGCTACTAGATTGGCATGTAGGTCCCATCCGTTTACTGTTGAAATAGTTAAATGCAACTGTTAATTCTAATCCAACAGTTTCTTTCCTTGCACTTTCCGACTGTATAAATCCCTTCCTCTTACTTGCTTCAATGATAACTACTATCTTAAAAATATTCATTCAGCATCAATCGCCGTCTCCTGTTGCCTTGATACTAGTTCATCTTTTATCCTTTCCTTAATCAGCATTATACCTAGTCTTTTCCATCTCTTTCACTCTCTGTAGCCCCCTGCGTGCCCTACTGGCACTCGCGTATTGTTTGGGGTGAAATGTTTACCATGCACGGTTTAGACAGATATTAGCCGAAAATACATCAGTGGTCTACGAAGATAATAATAAGCAAAAACTAAATATTCTATAAGAAAAGCTCAAAATACATAATGTCAACTACGAGTATAGCAAAAAAAGAAATGTCTTAAATGTTTATAACAGCAAAGTTTTGTTTTTTTTTAATACTAAATTATAATTGTTAAAATCTACAATTAAAAATATATTTTAAAGCCTAAAAAAATATACTCCAAATTCACATCAGTTAACTCCCTTGCATAACAGGTAAATATATAGAATTTTACCGTGATCCTGTACCAAAATGTCCTGCCCAAAAATCACACAAGTTACCTCCCTTGCATGAAGGACAAATATTTACAATTTTGGAGTGTGCATACGCACATGTTCTCAGGTATTCTTACAAGCGAAGATGATCTCGAACGAAATTAAACTGCTTGGTAAAATATTAATTATTTGAAAGTAAATTTTGGCATTATTCTGCAACTACCAAGGAAATTAATCCGTGGGCTTGGAAGGATTAAATGAAAATAAATAGACATAATACCTCTTAATTATTTAACTAAATATGGCCGAATGAAAATATGCTGCCTAATATATATATATATATATATATATATATATATATATATATATATATATATATACATATATATATATTCACACACGTTTGATTAAATAATTTAGATAAGTGTTGTCTGTTTATTTTATGTAAATTTTTTCATAACGTCTGATAAGTTTAATAACATTATCATTGAACGAAGAATAAATTCACAATATTGATCCATATATTTTTAATACAATCTAAGCTTTCAGCTTATATAAGCCATTATCAAAGATGTCAATTACAACATATTAAGCAATATACGGACAAGACAGTGATGTTAGTCTGTGAATTTTTACATAGCTGATCTCTAAGCAACGATAAACACGTGGATATAAGACGCTAGAACGTGTATGAATGAAAAGATGCTGCCTAAAACAATATATATATATATATATATATATATATATATATATATATATATATATATATATATATATATATATACACACAAAAGCACAACCACACAGATATATATATATATATATATATATATATATATAAAACCATAATTTTGATTTTAAAATGCTACACTCATAAAAAAAAGAAAATAACTCACTAGAAGGAAAATTCTGAGAGTTCCGCCATAGAAAATTATCCAAATATTAATTTACGCCCAGGCTTTTTTCCCTATTTCACCTTTCTTAACAAAATTAATACTCTTACAAACAAATATGCAAATAGATTCATAAAATCGAAAGAAAATGGCTGAATACATCAACACAGATATAATGACAATATTCTCCACACGTGACAATCTCTGACGTTATTTTTCAGTTAAAAAAAAAAAAAAAAAATGAAAATAGCGTTTTCACATTCCAGTTGCTAGGTACATTCTGTTTTTGTTTTTATTAGTTACTTTGTTCATTTAATTTCATTTTCGTATTTTGCTTTGATAAAGTCCACATTGGACGAAACGCGTCAGCAATTACCAGTTTTCCTATTGTCATTTTTATTCATAAATATTGTCTTCTACCGATTAAATTGAGAAATTTTCATATATATATATATATATATATATATATATATATATATATATATATATATGATTGATCATATTGTTGAATCGTCTCACCGTACTGTGTGTATAGGTTAATTAATACAAGCCCTCTGTGTGTGGGGGGGGTTTTCAGATAATCTTCTCGAAGGCGCGATAATATCTTGTATAAAGACTAATATCAAAATTAACCGCGGAACGTTAACACCAACTCGCTCTTTCATTCTTATATTCTTACCACGTTGAAACACCGGTTCCTGTACGATCGCCAATGTTAAGCCACATCGGGCAGTTGTCAGTAGTAGATGGATGTCCCGTTGGGAATGCCTGGTTCTGTAAGCTTCACCGGACGAGTGGTGTAACGTCTAGGAATTGTTAATCGGAAAGCCGGGTTACAGTTTCACTTGGGTCCAGTATATTAACTTACGCGAAAATAGCATTGGGAAAGTTATGAGTCCATCTCTTTTCCCCCGGCTATGGGTTAATTAGTGAGACTTGTATATGTAATATCATTATATTCTCCAAAAATAAATGGATAAATAAATAAAATTTTGTCCAAAATATTTAGATTGCGGCATTTACTGATAGATATCGATATGCCGCTAAACAAAACAACCAATGACAATCTTCCAAGTCTGTATCAATCGTTATGGTTTGGTTGATTTTAGTTTATTTTGTTTTACGGTATATCAACCCCAATGGGTTATTTAATGCCGACAAGACGTTTGTGGATAGACTCGTATGAACAGAATATGTATTTTTTTAACAAATCAGTTTGTAGATCAAGTTTCATTGACATAATTTTGTAAAGTGGGTTTTTGTCGAGGGTCAAATTTATTATTGGTATTTTTTGTTTTTCAAAAATGTGTTGTTAATGTTTTTATAATTTCAAAGTTTTTTGGGGAGTTCTCTTTTTGCTCATAGCTGAGAAACTAACAAGTCCTATCACCAGCGTTTGGGTGAATCTGGAAACAGCAGCAATTAAGAGATTATTTCATGTTCCTCAAAACCTTCTGATCAGAGGCCTTGCTGCCAGATTTAGTTTATCATCATACCAAGAACTATAAATCATTATCTGTCCGCTTTATCTGCCATATACGCTTTTATTTATACCACGCCCCTCATTCAGGAAAACCATTTCAATATAACCCACTAATATGAATGGTTCACGAGTACTGTCTTTTGTGAAATTTCGTATAAAATTGTACCGAGCATAAATGAAAGTATTCATAGGAAGTTAGAAGAATTTACTCGCTACGTTTATGATAACTGGCTAAAAGGTAGTAACATTGAAACTAGTTATTTGTCGAAAAAATTTTTCTTGATTTAGTTTACCATATCGAAGTGGATTTAATGCTTAATCCCCGCCAATAAAATATGGAATTCTTATCTTTACGAGAGTTCCAGGAACTGTAAGTGACGCCATTAGCTTATGCCACTAAAGATTTTGAATGTTAACCGCTTTTTCTTCATCGATGTTAACTTTGGCTGAACACTGGCATAATCAAATGTCGGGAAAAATGAAGGCAAGGAAATTGTTTTGTGCCATTGTTTCGGAGCAGGAAATTATTTTTTTTCAATTTGCGGAAAAAATATGCAACATTCTGCATTTAATAAAGCATACACAATGACCATTGTCAATGTTGTTCGTTGCTAATGGACAACTACGGCAGCAAAATGCTTGTTCATTTTCTTTGATGATGCTGTTGGAGGCTTAGATGATTATGGCACAAAAAACAAATGGATGAAAATAAATGCTTATATTAAACACTTTAAGTGGGTTCGGTAGTTTTATCTCGAAAATCAGCGTTTGAAATAAAGTAACTCAACCTTGCGAGTCGTCATTTATAAACGTTAACAAATAGCGTCGCAAGATAAGACCGAGTGAAATGAGAAGACAGTAATGGCTTAGCTCTAAAGTTGTTAACAATGTAAATCTGAATTCGAATGTACAACATTTTTCTACCTCAAAGAAAAAATTTTCCTGGTGAAATCTTGTATATATCAGAAGTATATTTTGTAAATCAAATGTAAATACTTGTAAGTGAATAGTATTTTTTTTTCAATTATGCTTTCGTTTTCATATTTTAACCAATACTTTTAGGGTTTTTGAATAATAAAGTTAGTCATATATATATATATATATATATATATATATATATATGTGTGTGTGTGTGTGTGTGTGTGTGTGTGTGTGTGTGTGTGTGTGTATACTGATCATCATTTAGCCTTAACAGATATACTATTTAGCTACAGAGGAAGCGTGTGTTTAGGAAATTAAATTGAATTCAGGTAAACAGGGCTTCTTACCTTAACTCAATTTAATTTTAATAATCATATTGATGGTTTCGGCTCTCATTTTTGAAACATGAGAACTCTTATGTAGCGAAAGAATCATATTTTTTTAAAAAATCATTATAATGTAAGTTCTACTTCTGTATGGAAAAGTGTATTTTAAAAAAAAAAAAAATACTAAAGTACCCTGGACTAGTTACCTATTTTTCTATATACCTGCACACACACACACACACACACACACACACACACACACACACACACACACACACACACACACACACACGATAGAGATTTAAATATTTATATTAAAAACAAAAAAATCTAACATGCATTGTTTCACTATTTTAAAATATTTAGAAAAACAAGTTTTTTGAAAAAAAAATTGACTGAGACCCTTCTTTTGCACAGCACTGTAGAGCTTATGCAAATATAAAATTGCAGTCAGGTTAACACAAAACGGCGACAGTCTGTTACACGCTTGAATCTCTATATATTTCTATTGTAATGGCCTGAATATTGCTTTCAAGTATGAAACAGACTATCGCCGGTTGTTTTTGACCTCAGTTTACACGAAACTGCACTGATTTTCCCCCTAAGCTATCGGCGCACGGCTGAAAGAAATGCGAATTTTTACATACTTATTCTATGAATAAACACGCCAATGACTGAGAGTGCTGTATCAAACCTAATCAGAATGACTAGACATCCGATCGCTTCAAGCCGGGATAAAAAAAAAACCAATGATTCGGCTACAGTCGGAGATTTTCCCAGGATTTATATATCGTTTTAAAAATGAGGGAACATATTCTTTTACTTTTAAATATGATATGAATAGCTTCTAAAAAAAAAAAATGTAAATGGTTAGCCGACCGAGCGTTGTGCAGGTTCCGAAACGCATGGGAAGAATATTTACCCCAATGCATTTCTTAAGTTTAGGCGTTTATGATTATTCTTTTGAATATTTAGGTAGATTCAAACTGAAGAAATTATGGACATAAAAGGTTCATTTAAAAGGATGCGCTCTGATTTTTTTTAAACAAAAGATGATCCACTCGTCCTTGTTATACTATTTGAAATTAATTGTTCCGTTAATAACAAAATATTTATTATATATTAGTCTATTAACTATATTGGAGCAAAAGATAAACTTTTTAATTTCGGAATATATATATATATATATATATATATATATATATATATATATATATATATATATATATATATATACAAATTTAAAAAAGATAGACGCTTCAGCCTGCCTTTTTTTTTTCTGGTTAATGTATATATAATATTAGGCAGCATATATTTTATAAATAAAGAAATAATCATACATAGAATCAATCAGCCATATTGATGTCAAAGGTGTTTGTTAGATCCAGTGACAGGATCTGAGGAGCGTGAGTTCAAAACCTGGTTAAGGTGGTGGAGAACTTGGAGAGGGGTATTAAAAGGAGATGACTGATAACTGACATCCATTAGACCTGGCACGTGGAACTCGAACAGTCTACTCCAGCGAGAGAAATTAAGCTGAAGAAGGCCGGAGTGTTCAACGGCCGAAACGTTGAAATAAATATGGCGACAAAGATAACGATAATAGTTCGAATAATGTAAATAGTGTACATAATACCTCATCTCAGAAATATAGACAAAGAATTATTTTGAATGTAAAAATTTAATATCTTACTGTAACATTTTATTTCTCGTTGGAAAATAATTATCGAAATTATCGAAATATAAATGTTTGTTTAATCATATTGAATTTTTACAAAAATATTTTAACTCTGATGTTTACACAAATCCAAATGCACACAGAAATATATATATATATATATATATATATATATATATATATATATATATATATATATATATATATATATATATATCAGTGAACATTGAAGTCAACACTGAGAGGCAAAGTCTGTTTTATGCTAGACGCAATTGCCAGTCTATATACTATATATATATATATATATATATATATATATATATATATATATATATATATATAAAAAAAAGGCTTAAACACTCATATTCCATGGCCATAATTTATTCCATTGGAATCGTAATTGTATATATTTTGTATATGTATGCGTACATTTACCACTAATATTATATATATATATATATATATATATATATATATATATATATATATATATGACCAAAATGTTAGGTCATATAGAACATTTGAACATTTTTACACAATCTATGCCTAGAAAAGAAAAAAAGTAAATGCTTAATCGTAGTAACTTGTTAGTCGTCTCTCTCTTATCTATATATATATATATATATATATATATATATATATATATATATATATATATATATATATATATGGTGCAGTTAAATTTATATTAAATGAATCATTCATACAAAAACAGTGAAGTTAATGGTATAAATGGCGAGGATACAAATTTGCGTGCGAAGATGTATTCTCGCAATTTATATCATTAACGTCACTATTGTGTTTTTGTATGAATGATTCATCTAACACACACACACACATATATATATATATATATTCCGTGAAGTTTGCGATTTTAACAGTAGACTTTTACTACTTTCAAAGAACTACAAAAGTTTCTATCTCCTTAAATACACTTGTTTTCGCGGTTCATGGTTGTCATAAAAAAATAAATTTACTTGTCACAGTCTTTTTGCATTTCTCAGTGCACCTAACATTCTCCCTAAGCTTGCATAATAACTAAAAGTCACTGAGAGTAACTTGTGAACTATGGGAGAGTGAAAGATATCTTCGATTCCTATATCTATCAGCAGAAGATTTTATCGCATAGCAAGCGTTCAAATTGTCTTAACATTCCGTCTGCATTATGCAAACTAGCCAGCAATGACAAGCAGTGTTTAATAGGGTGCGTTCACAGAGATGTAGCAGCTGTGTCTTTCAAAATGGAATAACAAAAATTGGCAGGTTAACTTATTATGAGATAATCAAAATATCCCTGGAGTTTTTTACGACGTGTGGAAAGAAGTGACCACTGACACGCAAATGAATCCATCATGTGCCGGGAAAGCGTTCGGGGCCTCGCATTTCACTTGACTAATGCAGGTGCGTTTGTGCATACATGAGTCATGGCTGGAGCAGTGGATAGGAAACATGGCGCTGTCGAAGTAGCTCATTCGGGGTTGTCTACTTATGACGTTATGGTGGAATTTTTGGTAGCCGCATTAAGGTCCTAAATACGTCAAGACTTAATGGATAATGCTGTGAGTGAAAGCATTGCCAAGCATTAAGTTCTAGAATTTCGGGTTGGGAGTTTTGTTTAACCAAGCAGTGGCCGGCCAACTGTTCGGGATGATGAAGCCCTGAAAACAGCCATGGCGGAGGACAGCTGCCAAACCAGCGGTGAGCTTGCCGTATGCTTCCAGTTTTCTGATTAAACTGTTAGATTTCCCCCCGCATATATGTTCAGTAGGTCGGTAGGCAGCAAGCAACAACCAGTGACAGCACGATTCTCATTGTTTTTTCGGCTCCGCTTCATACTCTTATTTGATCGAGTGCTCACAAGTGACGAAAAATGGGTCCTGTATGGCACTCACAAAAGAAGCTAGACATCGATTGTAACTAGAGGATACTCTGCCTCTCACCACAAGACCAACTCTAAACTCACACAAGATCAGGATCTGTATCTTGTAGACTAGATGGTTCACTATCAGATGCTGCCAACGGGCTACACCATCACTGCTGGCCTATATTTGCAGCAGTTGGAACGTATGTTGCACACACATAAGTAGAAACAAACAACAATTTTGTAGAGATACTCCATATTAATGTGGGGTAGTGGCTAGGGATATCAAGCTGCAAATTTGCTGTGAAACGCTGTGCCATCCAAATTACTCCTCCTATTATATACTATCGTATTTCTCCTATCATATTTCCATCTCTTCCGTTCTCTGGCCGACTGATCTAGTGGGAAATCCTTAGGAAACAAAACAGACTTGCGGAAAGCTCCTACATATTTTTTGTGTCCAAGATTCCTTATTTTTACCTCTAGGGCATTCTGTAGCAGGAGGTCCATTGGCAAAAATTTCTGGATTCCGATGGGCATTACTTTGTGAACTAACGGTGTGTCAAATTTGCTGCATACCTTTTTTTTTCCTAATAAGGAAAATACTTTGAGGAAAAGAAGGGTTAGCTTCTCGTAATGATATAAAAAAAAATATCACAATCATTTTCTCTCCTAAAATATTTCTCAATTTTGTGGAATTAATCTCGGATATATTTTTAATCTGAGTTTGAAAATGTATCCAGTGGAAAATAAGCTACTTTATATGTTTTATTTCACTCCCAAAGTTGCCATGAAATACATTTTTGCATATTTCTGATATTTTGTTAGTTACCACGCGAAGAGATATTTTTCCTATAGTTCTGTTTCTTCAGCTCGTCATATGTAAAATCATAATTTTTTCTCATTCACTAAAATTATCCATTGCTACAGAACAGTGATTTCGATACTAACAAATTTCCTATACTTATAACATTTTCTCATACATTAAATCCTGGCCGTTGAAAATGGTTAGTAATTTTGCTATCCACTAGGTACCATAATGTTATTTTTGACTAAATCTTAACATTGCTATTTAATAGTAATTACCGACTGCGACTGCATTGGGTGTATTAATTGAAGGTTTCCCCATTCACTAAATCTTGAACATTCCTACTTAGTCGAGACTGCGTTTCTCACGGGATGCTATTAATGCAATATTTCATCAGTATCTAACATTTGAATATTTCTACTTAATAGAACCCTCAATATGTGCCATAATTATAAAATTTTCTCATTCATGAAATCGTAGCCATTACTACGGAAACTTGATTCAGGTCTTCACTCGTTGACATAATGACAAAATTTTCTTATTCACTAAAACATTGACCATCGCTACTAAATAGGGATCACAGTCTTCACTAGGAGTCATAACAGCCTTTTTCATTCGATAAATCGTACCCAAATTAGAAACAACTTCAAGTTCGAAATTGGTATCAATCAGTATCTCCAGTCACACAGAATATGGAATAAGGTTAGTTTTAAAGAATGTACATGGAACCACTGGCAAAACATTTCAAGGATTTCAACTTTGCTGATAATTCAAACGTCAAGTATTAAACCTCCTGTCGTGTGGAAAGACTAACCTTCTCTACAATTATTGAAACATGAACTCGTCCATTCGCTATTAAGTTTGTTGCATTGAACTTTTCTATTTTAATTCATGTTCTCTTGGCATTAATCTCTTCTAAGCCCAACCATTTATTTGCTTTATCTAACTAACCGGCAACTATGAGCATTATACGGGCTTTATATCACCTTATTCCTTCCTAGAGTTGAAAGAAATATCTGAAGGTGTAGGGCAACTACTTGCTGTTGGTTGAGTGCATTATAAATAATTTTATCCCTTTTTACATTCTGACAGCGTCTGGCGTATTTATCTATCGACAACTCGAATGAAACGTCAGAGAAGACTGCGATCAATGTGGTAGCCCAACGTATACATGAGTCGAAATTGCTAAAAATTCCTCAGTATTTTTGCGCTGAGTTCGCCTTAGACGACACTATGAACTCTACTACTGCCATTATTAGAGTAGTGTGATCAATCCTCCTTAGGTTCTGCATGTCTGTAGGCTAGGAATATAGGGAATTGTAAAGACTCAACTCGATCCTTGACCGAGCTTTCTACCAACCAGTCAATGATTACCCCCCATGTTACATTTCGATTCTAGTTTTCGTTGATATGCACGTAAATCTGGGAAAGCATCCACTGCATGCTCACAAACTGCTGAAACTTGACTAATGCATGGAATAATAATGCAACACAAAATGTACTTAGAACAAAATGTATTGAAACAAGAAAGTGTACACAATATTTACATATAGTCTTTTGTATATTCCTGGTAAGACCGTTCCTGGAGAATGTGTTGACTGAGTCGCAGTCGGGCAGAGTCTCTGGTTGAATCTCTTGATTCCTTCCCCCCGTCTTCCCGGTACCAACCATATTTATATGGTCGGTACTCCACTAGGCAAATTAGGTGGATCCTACCACAACACAAACATACAAGATAAAGACAAACACTTAGTTCAGAACAACACGATATCTGTTTCCCATATTATAAAATAGGTATTTTTATTCAAGGCTTCATAGTTTTCGTCTGGGTTGGTAGGTAGATGACAGATCAGTTCTTCTCTCCGTTGAGCCTCTCACCCATATACATATCCCAACGTCTGACTCGCAATATAAACCCGGCTCTCGCCAAGGACCGACCAGAACTCTCTTCAATTGCAAGCGTGGCTGTTAATATAGATCAACACCCAGATACTCCCTATATCTGGTATTGCTCTCACTTGATTTCCAAAAATGCCTGATCTATTCCATTCCTTCCCCGCTATCGTATGGTCAAAACGGATACGGCTTAAAACAGAAAAAGAAAACATCTACTGTTGATCAAACATAAACACGAGATCGAGAAAAGCACCATTCTACGTGGGTGGCACTAATATCACAGAATATATGTTTCGTTGGCGAATCTTGTTGTCCATTAGTAGTCAGTTCAATCCTCATTGTATATTGTATCAAACATAACAAATATTATTTAACTGACATCTCGGATTGAGATAAGGATTAACAGGTTTATTTTTTAACCATGATCACCGCGAATTGGGATTGGTTCTCGGTGTTTCTTAGATTTTGCATAGCTATATGTAGTTACATATAGCTATGCAAAATCTAAGTTACAATTACTAATTTTGAGTGACTCAACGGAGTATAATGAACTGTGATTTGAAAGTAGTTGTAAATCAGTAATGCTATTATCTTTATCTTTATTGCTATATTCACAATGTTTCGGCCGTTTTACGCTCTGGTCTTCTTCAGATGATTAGAATTTCGGACCGAACACTTTATTTTATCTACTGGTGTAGTGATAAAGAATTAAAGAAAAAGCAATGAATAGTAACAAAATATGCTGTTGTGGATTCTGGGATGAAATCCGGTACCAATAAATAACAAACGCCAAGAATGAATATAAGGAAAATATGTATTAACGTAATAATACAAACTGGTAATGCAGGTTAGTAGTTCCAGGAATACGGGTTAGTAGCAAAATGTCTATACAGTCTTTGGTATTGAAGTATCGCTGTAGGACTTCTTACTGAGTCTACGTGCTCGCTCACTGTGACTCCTACAACCATGTTACCTCACCCTCACTCTTCCGGTTACATACAACCTTTTACTCTGTCACCCTGGACTCGACTCGACTCGACTCTTGCTCTCCTCGGGTATTCACTGGCAGTAGTTTAAGTATACACTGGGTGAGTCCATTTGTATAAAAAGAGGGTAGACCCCTCAACATATTAGCTCTGGTTAAAAAAGTTATAAAAAGAAAAATTGCAATATGAACACTGGTAAAAAAAATAGACGCTGAGATATTAGGTTTATAAGTCCCAAAAAATTCATACACAGATGGCCCAGTGGATAAACGCGCTGGTTAGATCCAATGACTAGACACAAAGATTTGTGAATTCAATCCCAGGCTAGAGCATTGGTGAATCAAAAACATGAAGAGCTGAGTTAATAGGAAATAACTGAGACATCCTGAAGAGACATGGCACGTGGAAATAGAACAATCTACCAGAGGGAACGACATAAACACTTCGGTTCGAAATTTCAATCACTCGAAGAAGGCCGGAGCGTACAACGCCGAGACGTAAATATGTCAATGAGGATAACGTTCCGAATAATCTAAGTAATCATAATGCCTCATCTAAGATTTATAGACAGACATCAGTATTAATAAATTCGAATATCACACATATTATTGGCCTTGTGTCAAACCTTATCTGAATATATTAAATAACAAGAGTATTATTTACATGATGCATTTGAGCTATTCCTGTAGTGAGGATTGTTGGCAGGGTTAAAAATGAAAGAACGAGAACGAAAGGAAAACTTAAATGAGAGAGGGTAAAAAATTATTTGTTTCACTGCAGTAATCTAATGCGTTAAGTAAAGCATGGCAGGCAAGTTAGAATTATTTCCATTGACGTCTCTACGAATTTACTTTGTATTGTTTATTACTGCTTATTACTGAAATCCTATATATTTTAAGAATTTTCACGAACATATGGCAGGAAAAATTATCGGAGCTCAACTAAATATGTAGAGGAGAATAATTGTAAACTGTCAGCAGAAATATTTATTTATTACCTCTGAAAGAGATGGAGCCATATCATAACCTACTGATTTTTTTAATGTTTAAAGTGATTGTTTATTGGATCTGTTTACGTGTCAGTGTGCAACGACCTCTTTCTTTTCCTGAATTTGCTTATGTAGGTGTGTACATACGTTTGTCATTATATATGAAAAAAAGAAATAACAAAAAAATTCACCAGAGTTTTTATTGGTGACTCTGATAAGAAAATGTGTAAAACCGGAAGTTTGCAAAACAAGATGGTGGGAAATTATATGAGAAACTGACGGGCGGTTTAAGAGGTAAATATTAGAAATAAAGTAGCGAAGCAAAAGAAAATCGCATTTTCAGTGAAAAGGAAAGAGTTCGATGGAATGGAGGAATTGTGGTTTCGTAATAAATGCGGGTTATGATGCTCCACTCAGGTAAATTCTCATAAAAAAGAAAATAGCTAAGAAGGATCTTTTTAAAAATATATATGATGAAAAGAAAGCGCGAAAAATGAGAAATTTTAGAATGATAAAAAAAAAATCAAATATCGATAAATAAGAATCTATGTTTCAGTGAAGGAAAATAAAGAAGGTTAAAATGTAACTGAAAATAGAGTCTAGAGAAACGAATATAAATAGGATTAAACTCACTTCGAAAGAAGTAGGTAAAAAGAAAGATTCGAGAAAAGCTAAAACAAAGGTATCTATAAATTATATGAACTGACGGTATAGGAGAGATGGATACAGGTGTAATTAACTAAGCATCAGATTGGCATTAGGCCTTAAATATTGAGCATAAAAATATGTATCTAATTAACTACACAATAGTAAATGCTGAACCAGCCTAGACCACCGAGGCGCCCACATTTACTCATCTAAGAGTCTGTCTATATTCCTGAGATGAGGTATTATGTACAGTATTTACATTAGTCGGACTATTGTTCATTTTGTCGAAGATATTATCACAACAAGCCAGTGTACGCTCCGGAACCTTTCAGGTTATTTTCGAACTGAACCCTTTATTTCGATCACTGGGGTAGACTGTTTTAGTTCCACGAGCCATTTTTTGATGGATGTCAGTTATCAGTGATCGAAATAAAGGGTTCAGTTCGAAATTCCAAACACCTGAAGAAGGCCGGAGCGTACAACGGCCGAAACGTTGTGACAAATCTGGCGACAAAGATGAGGACAATGGTTACTCATCTAAGTTTGGCATAAGGCCACCACAATAGGGAATTATCTTGAGAACAGTGATGCATAACTGACAAGGCAGATTTTTTTCACCGTTACGTTCTGCGGTAGACCAGTTCCCATCCAAGGCTATGGGACCCGGTCTATCTTACTACCTACCCATAGCTGGGGGATAAGAAGAGGATTCATACATAAGTGATTGTTATGGATTCGATCCAATTCCTCAATCCGGGCCGCTATCCATTACTCCGCCATGCTTTCTCCTTGAGAACAAACTGATTAAATGGTGTTTATCAATCCACCCACGGGGATCGAATGTGGCACAAGGCCTTTTTAATGTGGGTATGTCTGAGCCCGTAGGCACAGCCAAAAATAAATAAACATCCAAACCCGCCGAGGCGGGCCAGTTCCGTCAACCTCCCCCAACGAAACCCTACCCTTCGGCGGAGCTTCGTCCGGGTTCCTCTCTGCAAGCAGAGAGTTCGACAGACACCCGACCCGGCAGCTCACAAAGCGCAGATACTACACTTTGATCCTAGCCACCGGGCCGAGCAGGTATTCTTTTTATCGATACAAACTGATTAAATGACCAACTATTAGGTCATCGTTTTTTGACGTTAAAAATACGTCAAAAAACGACATCATTACGTCATTATTTTTACACCAACCTAATAGTTCATTTAATATCAAGTAACACCGAGTTGAACTAAATTTACCAGGCTTAGAGTAGTTTCAAACAAGACCAAAACTATGCGGTACCCAGTGTGTAGCCAAGCCATGACTCATTTGTAGTGGGCAACGCAACTAGCTTGCTAATCATTCATCCACGCTGAGGAACCTGTATGTACTCAGCTGATCTTAATTTGGCACAAGGCTACGTCAATGCATGCAGTGAATATCGAAATCCCAATTCTTTAATAATAGTGAAATAAACTTGAACGCTAAAAATCATCCCATGCTGAGGATTTGTTTCTTGCTAAACTGTTTAGCAATCACTAATCTACGTCTGGAATATATCGCGATTTCTGGGTCAATGGGAAATTGTGGGAAACTATGAGTCTGTGCGTGTTTGTGTGTGTGTGTATGTGAGAAAGAAAAAAAAAGAAAGAAAGAAAGAAAGAAAGAAAGAAAAAGAGAGAGAAGGAAAAAAGAAAGAAAGAAAAAGAGAGAGAGAAAGACAGAAAAAAGAGAAAGACAGGAAGAAAAATAAACAAATAAAGAAAGAAAGAAAGAAAAAAGAAAAAAGAAAGAAAGAAAAAAAGAAAGAAAGAAAAAAGAAAAAAAGAAAGAAAGAAAAAAAGAAAAAAAAGAAAGAAAGAAAAAAAGAAAAAAAGAGAGAGGGAACGAGAAAGAAAGAAAAAAAGAAAGAGGGACCGAGAAAGAAAGAAAAAGAGAGAGGGACCGAGAAAGAAAGAAAAAGAGACAGGGACCGAGAAAGAAAGAAAAAGAGAGAGGGAACGAGAAAGAAAGAAAAAGAGAGAGGAAACGAGAAAGAAAGAAAAAAAGAGAGAGGGAACGAGAAAGAAAGAAAAAGAGAGAGGGAACGAGAAAGAAAGAAAAAAGAGAGAGGAAACGAGAAAGAAAGAAAAAGAGAGAGGGAACGAGAAAGGAAGAAAAAGATAGAGAGAAAGATAGGAAGAAAAAGAAAGGAAGAAAGAAAGAGACAGAGAAAGATAGAAAAAGAGAGAGAAAAAGAAAGAAAGAAAGAAAGAAAGAAAGAAAGAAAGACCTATTTAAGCGATCACCCATTAATGTACTGAATAGGCTCGGCGCTGCTTAACTGGTATTTAGGCAGAGAGGTTGAAGAATGAGGGGCATATATATGGGGGAAGTACAGCACCTAGCCTACTTAAGCGATAACCCATTAATGTACTGAACAGACTCCGCGTTGCTTAACCGGTGATTAAACAGAGAGGAGGAAAAATGAATGATACAGATATGGGTAAAGTATGAGAGATAAAAACAGTGTGATCGAAGAAATAGTGTGAAGAGGCTATAGGTAACACTCTTAACTGCGTGGGAGTTATAGAATGAAGGAAGATTCAGAAGGAATAATTTAGGAAACCTATCACAGATATGTATTTATGCTACAAAGTTTCATGAGATAAATAGCCACCTAAATAACAATAGCTTTGCAACAAGAATAACCCGCGCTGATTTAATCCGCAAGCTAAGAAAACAAAACGATAACAAAGAGAAACGAAAGCAATTGAGTGAGAATTCCGAATTAAGAACAAGACAAGGCAAAAGAAAGAGGGAAATAAAGGCGTACAAAATGTTCTCTAGTTTACAATCAGAGATAAGAGAAAAAGCACATAAATCAAGAGGTGAAAAGATAGGTGAAACAAAAGATTAGATCTTATCACGGTCCACATAATTTAAGAAACTGCTAAATTGAAATCAATCTATACAGACCCACAAAATGAAACAGTTTGGTTATGGGATTACACGTATAATCAGTATTCTATATGTGTACATATATCTACGTATATCTGTTACGTGTGTAACGCTTATTGAATATAACCTAACAAATGAAGACGATAGAAATAATAGTAGCCGTTATAGCATCAGTTTTGTAACTATTTCTACCTGAAATCCTGTTCATTTTATTCTCGCGTTTCCATCACTTTCAGTAACGCCTTACACAGTGGTGGCTTACGATGAACTGATTAAAAATTATATCAACATGAGATTAAACTGAAATT
>CAHIKZ030000985.1:1607500-1735000 GCA_903632075.3 Acanthosepion pharaonis | reverse complement strand
TGATATTTATTAGAGAGGCTGATAATGACAGATTTTAATTCCTTGAGTATGGCAAAACATTAAGGAATGTATCATCCACTTTAAAATATAAACTCGTGATATAGGAATAAAGTGCCGCTGCCGACACTTTAGTTAAAACATAGATCGCCTGTGGGCAAAAACAGTCGATTTCATTATTGAATTAAGTAGACCACGTGACCAGAGAGGAAACACATATAAGAGGAAGTAGTGACATCTAAATGATCGCTATTTCTATTCTATCCTCTATTAATATTCGGATCTCTATTTCTACTCTATTCTATATTCCTGTACTGATCGTTATTCTCTACTCTATTCACCATCAGTTTTCTCTATTCGGATCGCTATACAGATAACTATTCGAGTGAGTATTATCGAGCAAGTACAATTAGTGCGAATGATATTCGAACACGTCTAATACCAACATTGCCCAACGGCGTACTATAGCTGTATCTACAATTACAAAGTCTCTACTACAACGAGCATTACTAAAGTGACAACGAATATTCGTTGATATCACAAAAGTGGAAACCGGTGTTCGTTGACATCACAAAGAAAAGTACAAAGGCGGTAAACATGAATTGCATTTCTTCTTCTTCTTCTTCTTCTTCTTCTTCTCATGTGCCATCTCACTTCAAGACGTTGGGGATCGTGGTTCGCCATAACTTCCTCACCTTTGTAGTTTTTTTTTAGTAAGGTCCGTCTTTTTACTCTCCTATCTTCTATCCCCAGGCATTTTTGCCTTCTGTATATCCTGTGAGTGTCAAACTTTCCAAGAACTCTTTGCAGTTTATTACGAAAGTGACAACGAGTATTCGCTGACATCACAAAACAGCTGAAAAAACTTGACATAGATAAGAACACCATGCTCATTGTGTTTTCTAGCTTTTTTAAAAAAAAATAAATCTTTTGTTTAATAGAAAAATAAATAATTTTTTTTATATAAAAATAACGAATAATTATTAATAACATTCACGATGGCATCAGCTCTCAACTTTGTATCTAAAGTGACGATACATCCATTTACACCGATTTCACTAGTAAGTCTGGTCAGTTAGATAAATTCAAAATGGCAACTGATATCCAGAACGATCTTCAGTCTGTTGTTAGCTGGGGCAAATGATGGCTTGTTAATTTTGAATGCTGCCAAAACTAAACTGATCTCTATTAATCAACTTTGCTTTCCATCAAGCTTGAGTATGATCACTGAGCTTTCTTGGGGTAAAGTTCTCGGCTCACATGAAGGGGAAAGACTATATCGAATCCATAGCTAGCTACCAGGAAGGCTGATTCACTGTCATCCTAGACGCTTTTTCTCTCTAGAGTCTATCTTACATATCTATGTCTGCTATTCACTCATGCTTAGAATATTGCTTCCACACATTTCCCGGTGCTCCTGCTGTTTTTGATAAAAACCAAAGAATCAGCAATACATCTCGGCTTCAGTCACCTTCCCTCCCTTGTAAGTATGCCTCCCTTTGCATCTACTATTAATACTTAAATGGTAATTGTTCGGATGAGTTCTTCACTATTGTACCTAGATTCTTCAAATTTAAGAGCAGTACAAAACTGGCGAAGGCGTCTCACCAACCGTATATTTATGCTAACAGTTTCTTTTCTGTGGAACTCCCTTCTGGCTCCATGCTTTCCAGCCAACTTTAATCTGCAAAAGTTTAAGTGCAATGTCAATCGCTATCTTCTAATCAACTAATTACTCTTCCTCTGTATTCGCTCCTTAGCAATGTCGCTCGTTTGAAAAATAACTCTTCTCTTAATTTGGAACGCATCTGGCTATGTTTTAGGGGACATCAGTCATTTGAGAAAGGCTGCTCTACCAATAAGGTTAGAAATCTAACGACCTGAAAAGAGTGTCGGGGAGTGTACAACGCGGCTATGCAATCTTGATAGTGATGAATCTTATCTGTTTCAATTTTAATATCAAACTAAAAAAAAGTTGCGCGAAAATGGCAGTAAGAGCGAAGCAATAGAAACATGAAGTTATCATACCGATTCCTTGGCCTGATCTGGCCTCAGCAACCTGCTGATGAAAGGTCACTGACCGATCTACTGAGATCAGTTTTCTCTATTTTTTTTTACCATATCGCTTTCCAGAAATAAAGGACACTGTTATTACTGTATCTGCCACATAAATAAAGGGAGGTAAATAAACAATTCAATCTCTGATGCAGTGTTGGGACCCTGAGGAATAACCGATGGACTTCAAGAAATTAGAAACAACGCATAGCGCAACGTACTAACTCCTGGCGACACGAAAACTCTCCAAGACTTTGTAATGATATACATGACACGTAGCGACATCATATATTGACTAACTGAAGTAAAGACTTCGGAAGACAATGTGAACATGAAAAGGCCACGATAGAAAACCATATAAACATCTATAAGGGTCTCTTACTATGAACGTTTATTTATTGCGAGAACATTCTTCATCAATGATGCGCTCATCACGTTTACAATACATGTCCCATGGCTGTTCAAGCAACTTTCTTCGCAGTGCGACTAAAAGGCCTTCCTTACAAATAAAACTCAGTAGCTTATATTCATTTTTCTGTAATATCCAAGTACAATAGCAGATCACATAAAGAAGGTGAAAACCTTTTTAATGATAAACGTTATATTGTTCCTTGCTCATTGAATTAATCAGGGGTCAGAGAAATGTTTAAATTGTCGTTAGCAAAATAACTTCAATGGTGGTTAAATATAACCAACAGAAAGTATTTACGGAAAATTACCGATTCAGTGTTGAGCTGATAAGAGAAAACTCTGAAACCAGATATATATTAGAAATTCATCTTCACTATCGTTTCTGATCTTCCCCAGCGAATAACTGACATACTATATTATTCTCATCATCCATCAGCTGGCTTGTAAGTAATGTAGAACGCCTTGTTAGATTATGTTATCTTTCAGGAGGACAAAGAAAATATAATATTGAGTTAGCTGAAAAGATATATATATATATATATATATATATATATATATATATATATATATATATATATAGGTGTCTTAATTATCTATTTATCTATATATTTATCCAACGTCCGCTTTCCTTCAAATTTAATACCAACGTCGATAATTCTCCTTCTTCTTCTTCTTGTATATATATATATATATATATATATATATATATATATATATATAATAATTTTATTATATCCTTACTCTGTCCTAGACATTGAGTTCTAGCTGGATCCTTCCTCTTGAAAAATTTTTTCTGAAAATATACATGTATGGGAATTTTTAGATATATTTTTCATATGTATGTATATTTTCCACTAATATTATATATATATATATATATATATATATATATATATATATATATATATATATATATTTTTGGTTAGTTAGTTTATTAAAAACTAGGTTAATCCGTATGGGTAAACCCAAGGAGGATAAAATCCAGAGAGCTCAATGTAAATCCAGAGCAAATAATTTGAATAAAAACATACCACTTAAAGTTTCCATGTAATAAATTATTTCACCACAGCCCTTTTAAAGGACTGCGGATCATCAGACTTTACTTCCAAAGGTTGAAACAAAAAATGAAAAGAAATTTACACATTTTTGACGGGCCGTATTAAGCATTATTAAGCATGCTTTTTCCCCCGGGGCGCTTCGTCGCAAGTCTATCGCCACCCTATCGCTATTTTCACGAGAAGTGTTTCCATTCTTTAATAACACCAGTAGGGATATCTACAGCTGAGAGACACTGTGCAACTACCACAGATTCGAATAACCGTTTTTTTTCCACCCGTGTGCAAAATTTAAGAAGAGATTACTATTTAGTTTTTCCCCAAGGGCTGCTAATTTGTAGAATAATGACTCGCGTAGGTAGTTCCATGAACATTTAAATCTTCATCACGTTAAATCTGATGATGACATTACCATGGACTGAATATGTGAGCATTTTCCTTAAAACTTCCTTTAGAAAGTTTTAAGGAAATGAAGAAAATAAAATAAAAAAATAACGTTTATTATATTTACTAGTAGAAAGAAACTCTTGAACATTGTATAGCACGCAATTAGGAAAGAGGGCTTGGAAAATGTAAGAAAATATTAAAGGCAAGAGCGAGACAGAGGAAAGCGGCGAACAACCTACCTAAAAGCTTGTGTACATTGTTGGCAGAATAGTGATTGGGAGATATCCCCAAATCACAGGCTATACTGAGAGCTACAAAGTGCAGCAAGGGATAGTCAGTTATGTGACATGCAAGATACACGCTTAGGGGATCATGTATCTTTCGATACATAAATAATGAGGCAGATTTTTTCCTGCAGTAGGTTGCCATTTCTTACTGCAGTAAACCAGTTGCCATCCAAAGTCCCGATCTGTCGTAGTATTTACCCATAGCTGTGGTGGGGAGAAGAAGAGAATTCATACCCTTCCCAAGGATATTATCACGTAAGTGAATCTAATGGATTCGAACTCGCCTCTCCGATTCCTCAATCCGAGCAGATATCCATTACTCCACCTTGCCTCACTGAAGAGATACGGTATGTAAAAGACGAAAAAAAAAATCGTGCAGATTCTGATGGTGAGAGTTTTAGCGTGTTTGTCAAAGAAGATTCGTGCACAGTGTATTTTAACATTTGGTTATTGATATACGCCAAACACACCCGCATAATTCACTGTTAAAATAATTCAATTGGAATATAATGTTTTTGTACTACATGAAAAGATCAAAAGAAAATTTTCAAAAAAATTTGTCGTCTTCGCTCATTCAAGAAATCCATAAATTTAGCATATCATAAAGTGAGAATGTGTTGCAATATGATTTGGAAACAATAGAAAAATTGCTAAGAGCTACAATGGACGGGAACTTGTGGAGAGACATTATCAACACCATCCAGAGGGGACACAACACATTTTTCAAAAAAAATTGCCGTCTTCGCTCATTCAAGAAATCAATAAATTTAGTATATCATAATGTTAGAATGTGTTGTGATATGATTTGGAAACAATACAAAAATTGCTAAGAGCTACAATGGACGGGAACTTGTGGAGAGCCATTATCGAGCCCATCCTGAAGGGACACAACACATATGAGGCGAAGAAATAATCAAATGATGGAGAAAGTGTTGTAATATGATTTGGAAACAATACATAAGTTGCTAAGAGCTACAAGAGACGGGAACTTGTGGAGGGCCAATATCGACCCCATCCTGAAAGGACACAGAACATAGGAGGCGAAGTACTGATCTAATGATGGGGTGATAATTTCAGACTCTTAAACCGGTGTTGTATTAGAAATCTATTCTTGCACTACGATCTGACCTTTCCCTGTGGATCCATGACATGTATTATTACGTTCATCATCCATCAACCACCGATTTGGAAGGTCTATTTGGGTTATCGTTCCAGAAAATTAAGACATCATCTTGATTTACATATAAAATTCGTACTCTGTTTATCGATAAAGGACAAAAACTATAATAATAATAATAAGAAGAAGAAGAAGAAGAAGAAGAACAACAACAACAACAAGAAGAAGAAGAAGAAGAATATGAATAATAATAATAATAATAATAATAATAATAATCCGTACAGATGCAACTACAGCACAATACACCGGCTGAAACTGCAAAATACCTAAAAAAGACAGCAAAGACGAATGCAACCGACCAGTTACAGAAGCGATGGCAAGATAAACCGCTTCATGGCCAATACTCTGCCCGTACCAAACAAGCTGACGTAGACAAAACCCGTACCCATCAGTGACTACGTAGTGCAGGGTTGAAAGCGGAAACTGAAAGTTTTATCCTTGCTGCGCAAGACCAATGCTTGCTAACTAGGAATTATCAAGCACATATACTAAAATATTGTGTCAGCCCAAAATGCAGATTCTGTGATAAATATCCAGAAACGATTGATCATCTTGTATCAGGTTGTACGGTGTTGGCACCCACTGAATATAAAACCCGACATGACAGAGTGGGCCAATATCTGCACTGGAAAATCTGCAACTTCTACGGGAAGAAAACTGAAAGAAACTGGTATGAACACCACCCAGACCCGGTTACGGAGATAGGACCTGTTACAATTCTATGGGATTAAACAATACACACTGACAGAACAATCAAGGCCAACCTGCCAGATATTGTTATTAAAGACCACAAACAAAAACGGTGCCTCCTTATTGATATGGCAGTCCCTGCTGACTGCAATGTATCTTTGAAGATATTCAAAAAGTTGTCAAAGTACAAGGACCTTGAAATAAATCTCGAAAATGTGGCATATGGGAACATCAACAATCCCTTTTGTAGTTGGAGCCCTAAGACTGGTTGGAAAAGATTGCAGTAGACTCATTGAAGGGATTCCTGGAAGTCCATGCCTCAAGGAGATACAAAAAATTGTTCTGACAAGTACAGCCCGCACTTTACGAAGGGCTTTAACTATGTAATTTTTTTTTTTGTCAGTGGAAAGTGTCATGACGCCATTTCTAACCTTAGGTCCCTAGGCGGGACCCGGAAAGAAATGTGTAAACGCCAGAAATAATAAATAATAATAATAATAAGAAGAAGAAGAAGAAGAAGAAGAAGAAAAAACAGAAAAAAGAAGAAAAGTGAATGAGACGGGATACAGCATATGCAAATGAAGGAATGTTTATAAAAAAAGGAGTACTACAGCCGTGCGCGCCTGGTGTTAAATACTTAGTTGAAGTCGCAAAGCATTATCTCAGCCATAAACACTTCGGCTGTCTCTGTAGTGCAGTGCATCATCATTAATTGAACCATATTTGATATAAAGCGAACGGATGCCAAAACAAGAAAGCTTTTCAACATGCCACTGCATGTATCATCCTAAATATGATACTGATCGTCTCTATGTACCCAGATCTGAAGTAGGCAGAAGATTAATTCAGTTAGAACTGGCTTATGGTCTTCAATGATACCTGTAAACTACAGAAGAATGGATGATGAATGATCATGAAGTAAATAAGAGACTTTATTCATCAATAAGAAAGGCAACAAATTCAAAAGGGAATTTCAAGTGGATGAAGAATTGCAAATAAATAATACCATTCCATACATGCAAAGATCGTCCTGGGTATGACGATGAACTTAATCCGTGTCCTGGGTAAGACGATAATCTACGTCCAGCAGCAGGGCTTCTGATAAGGATGTTTTGAGGAGCGTGGAACCACCTCTTAATAGCTGGTGTTCCCGGGTCCAGACTGACACGGTGTGGCAGCATCTGTTAGGTTCCCAACTATGGTCAATTAGTTAACACCCAAAATTGTGTAAAACTAGTTTTTAACCCAGAAATACTTTGTAATAAACAAATTATTACCAGCAATAATTTTTGAAGGAAAATCTATTATCAGCAAAAAAAAAATAAAAATAAATAAACACCTGCAATACAAACAGCTATACATTCTTTGGAAAAAAATATGACCAGCTATAGATTTTTCAAGAAAAATATTCCCAGACATAGATTTTTGAAGAAACACATTCCCAGCAATAAAACTTTTGTCGTCATTAAATATCCCTTGTGGTTGATAGGCCGTAAATCAAAACAAATCAAACCAAACCTACTGCAAAGTATGTTCTATAATTTGCCCTACCAAATAAACTAATGTAGACAAGTCCCGTACAATTAGTGGTTACGAAGTTCAAAGTTAAAAAGATGAAGCCGAAGATTTTATTTTTACTAACAGATCGTGAAATTGTGTTGACTCCAAATGCAGATTCAGTGATAAATATCCAGAAACAAGTGACCATTTTGTATCAAGTTGCACGATATTTGCACCCACTGGATATAAAACTCGGCATGATAGAGTGGGCCAAGATCTATACTGGAAAATCTGCAAATTTTACGAGAATGAAACTACAAGAATCTGATATTAACATCACCCAGTTTCGGTTAGATAGATAAGATTTATAACGATTTTATGGGCCTTTACAATAATTGCAGTTGTAGTTGGAGCCCTCGGATTTATTGGAAAAGTTTTCGATAGACTCATTGAACGGATTCCTAGTAGACCATACCTTAAAGAAATACAAACAATTGTACATAAAACTTCATGACATAATAATAATGATAATAAGAAGAAGAAGAAGAAGAAAAAGAAGAAGAAGAAGACGAAACAGATTTGTGATAAATCATGTAAATCTTAGAAGAAGAAGAAGAAGAAGAAGAAGAAAAAGAAGAAGAAGAAACAGATTTGTGATAAACCATGTAAATCTTATAGGTGTTGCAGTGTCCGCCGACAAACATACAGTAGCGGCCATAATATAAGGAACGGAAACAACAAAGACATAAATATGTGCATTACTTAAAATGTAATGCATGATTAGTAATGAAATTTTTACCGAATAAAGATTAGGGTGTAATGCATAAATATTATACAAAGTCACAAAAATTTACATAATAGTTTGTTTTTTTTTTTAAATAAAGATTATATGGAACAAAGGAAATAAGCTATTGGACAAAAGTTGATAGGCTAACCAAGATATAAATAAACACACCTGTTAGTAGATTAAAAGACATGCGAGTTTCCAGGAACTACCTGTTGTATTTTGGTATCCTTGCACGACTTTTAGTTCACAAGCTGATGTGCCTACTTGATTCTTTATCTTGGTCATCATATGAATTTTCCAGGCGACCCATATATGAGAATTGTAAAAAAAAGACAGACTCATGTTTATTTCTCACACCTTGCAGATTTATCTCCATGCAGCAACCATAATAACATTTTTTTGGACCTGTACATCACCTGTATTTTTATTTGCAGTAAGTTTCGCCTTGTAAAGAACGAGGAGGACACTCGTGGTAGAGAGGTTACTTGAAGAGTATATGCAGATAAAAGGGGAAGATAACAGTTAGAGCTAACCTTGAACCTGTTAAGATTGCAATGATCGGGGAAAAACAGCGACTTGGCGTTGGGTCCACAGAACAGTGGTTCGCGGAAGAAGCTGCGCGAATGGGACCATATTCTCACCAGTGGAATACGGAGGGAATATGGGTGGCTTGCTACAATTTTTTCTTTGGTTGAGACTCTGAGGTAACTCGTACTACACAAAGGAAAGGCAATTAGGAACAAAAACAGCAACAACAACAACAACAACAATAATAATAATAATAATAATAATAATAATAAACGATAGCAAGATGAACCGCTTCAGGTCACTAATCTGCCGGTACCAAACAAGCTGATGAAGTTAAAATTCGTACCTATCAATGGTTACGTAGTGCGGGGTTAAAAGCTGAAACCAAAGGTTTTATTTTCGCGGCACAGGAGCAATGTTTGTTAATAAGAAATTGCCCATCACACATACTGAAGAATTGTGTTAGACCAGAATGCAGATTCTGTGACAAATATCTAGAAACAATTGGCCATCTTGAATCAGGCTGCGCAGTAGTAACACCCACTGAATATAAAATGCGGCATGACATAGTGGCCAATATAAATCTGGAAAATCTGCAACTTTTACGGAAAGGAAACTGCAACAAATTTGTATGAACACTACGAAGCCCTGGTTACGGAAATAGGATCTGCAGCAATTTTATGCGACTTTACAATATCCGGAGATGGAAAAAATCAAAACTAATATCCCACACATCGTAAACAAAGACACTCAAAGATAAAATGTACTTTCTTATAGACATGGCGGTCTCTGCAGACTGCAATGTATCTTTGAAGTTCTTCAAAAAAAAAACTATCAATATACAAGGAAATGAAAACGAAATCTTAAAAATGTCCTATCGTCAAGTCCAGTTGTAGTTGGATCCCATGGGTTGATTGGGAAAAATCCCAATAGATTCATTGAATGGATTCCTAGTAGTTCATGCCTTAAAGAAATACAAAAAAAAAAATTCTCACGTGTACAGTCCACACGTTACAAAGGGGCTTTATCTATGTAAAATATGTGTGATTTATTATGTCATTTCTCACCTTAAGTCTCTGGTTGGGACTCGGAAAGAAATGAGTATATGCCAGGAAAAAACAAAAATATACCCCCAAAAAACAAACAAACAAACAAATAGGCAACAACAACAACCACAACAATAATAATAGTAATAATAATAATAATAATGATAATAATATTAATAATAATAATAATAATAATAATATGGGATTACACAATACACACTGACAGAACAATCAAGGCCAACCGGCCAGATATTGTTATTAAAGACCACAAACAAAAACGGTGCCTCCTTATTGATATGGCAGTCCCTGCTGACTGCAATGTATATTTGAAGATATTCGAAAAGTTGTCAAAGTACAAGGACCTTGAAATAGAAATCTCGAAAATGTGGCATATTGGAACATCAACAATCCCTGTTGAAGTTGGAGCCCTAGGACTGGTTGGAAAAGATTGCAGTAGACTCATTGAAGGGATTCCTGGAAGACCATGCCTCAAGGAGATACAAAAAAATTGTTCTGACAAGTACAACCCACACCTTACGAAGGGCTTTATCTATGTAATTTTTTTTTTTTTTTTTGTCAGTGGAAAGTGTCATGACGCCATTTCTAACCTTAGGTCCCTGGGCGGGACCCGGAAAGAAATGCGTAAACGCCAGAAATCAAAGAAAAAAAAAAAAAATAAAATAAATAATAATAATAAATGCCTTGAATTACAGACACCAGACTTAGCTCTTATGACTTCGCTTCTTAATTTATAGACGTCAAATTTAGCATGCATTGATTACTGGATTAATATAAGTTGCGCTAAATATCCTATGATTTGCTTATCAGTTGCCCGAATTTAACGAGTTGGACCAGTTCCCTAATGTGAGCGTACTGTGCATTTCTCTCCATAATGGCGCCAAACCGGTTCGGAAATATCTAATCTGTCAGCTGTATACAACCGATTTCCAAGATTAATAGTGAAAAATAGCGTTGAGCAAGTGAAACCTGAAGGTCTTGGTAAAGACCATCGTTCTTTGAACATCGGGGATTGACGCTAAAGAAGCAAAATCAAAGAACTGCCAGAAATACCAAAAAAACAAAATTCGCATGTAACTCGAAGAGAAACTAATGGCATAATTATGATATTTCACATTACTGCACACTACTTCCAATAAATGGTTAGGGAGGAAACATCCGTCGATACTAGAAAGAGCGATAACAGCTAATGGACTTGAGAAATACATTGCACTGGAAAATTTCAACGGACCCCACCCCTGATGGATTATTCGATTCTTTTATGCAAAATGTGTCACTACAGCGAAAATAATTAACTGTGATGGATGTCGCAGATGTATCATTATCATACCTGGTCTTATGAGGGGTAGTTTGAGTTTAAATATCTCGACCCCAGCCAGACATTGTTTACTTACTATTCACTCACCCAGTATTGCTAAATGCTAATAATACTGACAGTAATAATAATAATATATTGGAAATATTAAATAACTAATTTTGTGTCTGTCTATATTTCTGAGATAAGGTATTATGTACATTATTTACATTATTCGGACTATTGTCCTCATCTTTTTCGCCATATCTATCACAACGTTTCGGCTTCAGGTGGTTGGAATGTCGAACCGAACCTTTTATTTCGCTCACTGGGGTAGACTGTTCTAATTCCACGTGCCATGTTTGATGGATATCAGTTATCTCCTGTTAATTTCCCTCTGAAAATTCTCCACTGCCTTAACCGGGTATTGAACTCACACTCTTTGGGTCCTGTCACTGGATCTAACCAACACCTTTATCCACTGTGCCTTGTGTCCTTGAGCACATCTGGGTATGAATTATAAACCTAATGTTTTCATATGAGCACTGGTAAAAATGGTTGCTGAGGACATTAGTTTTATAATACCCAGAAATTCATACACAGATGTCCTCAAGGACACATGACACAGTTTGATAAAGGTGTTGGTTAGATCCACTGACAGGACCCAAAGAGTGTGAGTTCAATACCCGGTTAAGGCAGTGGAGAATTTTCAGAGGGAAATTAACAGGAGATAACTGATATCCATCAAACATGGCACGTGGAATTAGAACAGTCTACCCCAGTGAGCGAAATAAAAGGTTCGGTTCGACATTCCAACCACCTGAAGCCGAAACGTTGTGATAGATATGGCGAAAAAGATGAGGACAATAGTCCGAATAATGTAAATAATGAACTAATTTATTACTGCAAATTTATATTATGCAATTCGATCATTGTTATCGTAATGGCAATACAAATATACAATAGTATATGTAAAGAAAAATAATTATAATAACTACTGGCGAAAACAAACCTTTTTTCCGACCTTGGAGATTGTAGCGACAGTGTCACAAAAGAATAAATGTGTCAAGAAGTTCACGACCAGCAAAAACAAAAATGAATATCAAATGTAACTCAAAGTGAAAATTATGGCATAATAAAGAGGTTGACATCTCAAATGAAACCTGAGGCAGGGACCCAACTCAATACTGGAAAGATCGATAACAGCTACTGGATTAAAACACCTATTTTTCCTGAATTGTTGCTTAAGGAACAGATTTTATAATTTTCAACCGACAGTCATGCTACACGGTCAATGATTGTCTAATGTTTCCTTATAAGGACACAGCTGATAGTACCATTATATCAACTTTGATATACGTAAGTGTATATTGTTTTACTTAACTCACCGTCAATACCGATCTAAATATATATCTAGAGCAATACTTATTAAGACCTAAACCCTTTATATGTTGATAAAAACGCTAGTAACATTATATTTTAATTTAAGATATATACAGATTAGCGTGGATAACAACGTAATAAGTAAACAAATTCTGGGAAAAATGAGACAATTTTAGAAAATTGCAACAGAGATCATAGTACAATAAAAAGAGCAAGTGTAACCATCGACACGATTTGAACAACAGAACTCGCCTTATAATATCACAAAAATGGATTGCACCAAAAGTGTACGAAAGAAGAAACGTGAAGTGAACAGTAAGTAAATATTTGAAGAATATGCTGCTTCCAATCAGGATGAAAGAAAGTTGAAATATTATGACAATTGGTAAAAGAGGAACATGTAAGTGTAGTGAAGAAGTACATGAAAACTGATTTTCAACAGTAATTTAACCTAATAAATACAGGGATCCATTGGACAGACGTAACTGTTGGATTATACAGTTCCTTCTTGAAATTATTTAATCAAAATGAGATGGAAAACAACATTGATTTGAGCAACATTAGTTTCGGGCTAGTAGACAGTTAAATTACAAGGTCCATACAGCTTTGATGATATTATCACGATAAATCTAGTCTATTATCTTAACTGCTTTGAAGAGACGTTTTTTATTGGCGCGTATCGCAGTGGTCTTCCTATGTTTCAGTGAATGCTAGACAATCTCTGCAGAGATGTAAGTGATACTTGAGGCAAAAAACATTTAGTTCTGCAGAAAAATCATGAGAACAGCATTGTCTGAACATGTGAGCAACGACAAGCTTTTAGAGAAAATGGAATCAAACAGATACAAACCTGAAAATATGAGTCAATTGAAAATTCTAGAACACATAGTGTATGATTAGTTTCCTACATTTAGTCGGTTATTTAAAGACACACAATATATATATATATATATATATATATATATATATATATATGGGACGGTGGAATCTGAGAGCAGAGTTCGAATTCCAGTAGAATCCATTACATTTACTTACGTGCCTAATACCCTTGGGAAAGGTGTGAATCTTCTTCTTCTCCCTCCAGCTATGGGTAAATAGCAGGTCAGCGGGAGTCTAGGAACTGGTCGAGGAGAAGGTCCACTCAGAATTCAAAACCTACGAAGTGTTTATTTGGGGACCATATGGTACGTAGTGCACCATTCTCTGTATTCAGCCCTTCATAAAGTGTGGATGATTCTGCACAAAATGTTCACCACTATAATCAAATCCCATGTGCTGGTGTCGGGCTGATCTGCTTGACCCTCATACGCCGAATTCGACGGGAGAGTCTAGTATATATAATGATTTACTGATACAAATCTTATTAATTAACCTATAGCCTTGGGAATATGAGGTGTCTTCATATCTTTTACCCAGGGTATTTTCGCGTAATTGAGTATGACAACCAACGTAGAATTGAAAAACGGCTCGCTTATTAACTGATTATTTCGAGCCATCGTCCATTACATCAGCCACAAATCAAAACTTACAGCAACTGGTATTATCAAGCGGTCACACATCTAGTTACTGACAATGATCGACGCTGCATAATTTCCGTAAGCGTACGGGAACCGCCGTTTCAACGTGATATGGCCTCAAGCCCGCACACAAATCTGGAATAGGAAGTTATATTGAAGGCAAGAAGGGTAGAGGCAACCATTGAATAACCTACCTAAAGTGCTTTTGTAAATGGATGGTAGAACACAGGTTGGGAGTAATAGCAAAAAAAAAAAGACAAATTTCATTGTGAGCAACAAATAAAAAGAAGTTGGGGAGCGCCGTGATTTTTCCATATTCTGAAGAAGTTTGCAAGGAAATATTAAAGTAGAAAACAGAATCTGTGCTTGTTAATTTTCTTAGTATATGGGATGTTCCGAGTACGGTAATTTCCTGCGCACCTTGTACGCTAATGTTACCTGGGACACTGTTAGCAAAATATATGGAATCTACCTAGCCATAAAAGTTTTTTTTTTCTTTAAAAAAAAAATGGAACACCGAATAGAATGCCCCCCCACCAAGTTTCTCCAAGAGTTCTTTTTCTATGTGCCGTTCCACATCAAGACGTAGGCGATCATGGCTCCGAAATTTCCTTTCTTGTGTCCATCTTAATAAATTGTCTTTTTTTTTATTTTTCCTAAACCTTGTTCCGCCATCCATTTGCTCACTAAGTTATGCGTTCGTTTTCTCTGTGCTTCTTACCTTCAATCTGTACTGTGTGTATAAGCTTTTCCAAGCCTACTTTTCTCATTATGTGCCCCAGAAACTTTAACTGTGTGTTCCTGATGTAAAGTATAAGATACATTTTTGTTTTCATTTTTTTCTTTAACTTACATGTTCGCTCCACGGTAATCTCAGCATCCTCTTGTATAACTATATTTCCGGGTCTCGAAGTCCATTCTTCATCATTATTCATAAAATTAGAATAATAAAAAATAACGACTATATGGAATCTTTTATTGATTGAATATATAATTCTGTTGTATATGTATTTTGAGTCTTTATGTTAAATTATATGTTAGATTTGGTATCATAAAATCTGACACCGTATAACATTTTATTATTAATTTGATTAACCAGTGAAAATTTCACTGTTTTCCTATTTAAAATTTCTGATGAATCTTAATTCTTCAGTTAATGATTCAATAAACTCATAGCGGGTTCTACGACAATAAATGTCCGTAGACATTCTACTATCGCGCCGTTTAAATTTCTGAGCTTAACAACTTTAAAAAATTATTGCAATAACAATCAAAAATGCTGGTCGGTATTTTAAGAAGTAAATAGGTACGAATGAAAAGATTTTAAATTGAACATTTTTTCAACTGAAACACGTTAAACACTTGTACATTACCTTTTTTCATTTCATTTAACTGAAACAGTGTAGAGTCCTTTATATTTTATTTTATTTTATTTTTTTTTTTTTGCAATCCAAACGGAATTGGCCGTTATTTATGAGGTATTACTAGGAGACGTTAAACACTTCTACCTATCATACTTTATTCTACTTCACTGGCACCAAGTAGCTATTTACTTGACCCCCCCCCACTGAGTCAGGATGTGACACAAGGTCAGTTTTTAAAGTGGGGAACACGAATGTTTCCACTCGGGTCGCTGGTCTAAACCTGGTCTTAGCTGGTCATAGCTTGTCCAAGCTGGTCAGAGTTGGTCTAAGCTAGTCATAGCAGTGATACTTACCAGCCCAGGGACGAGTCCTGTCCCAGGTAAGTATTCACTGGCACCAAGTAGCATTCCTGATACGTATTTTGTTTTCTCACGTGATCAAAACAAAATAGTCCATTACTTATGAGGTATTAGAAGGATACGTTAAATCTGACTATTACTTACATTCTTTTGTTTTTCTACGCGATCAAAACGGTATAGTCCATTATTCACGAAGTATTAGTAGGAGACGGTAAACAATTCTTTACATCATTATTTCTTTTTTAACGGAAACCAAGTAACGTCTCTGATTTCTTGTCTTTTCACGCGATCGAAATGGAATAGGCTATTATTTAGGCACAGGAGACGTGAAACTCTTCTCTCTCTCTCTCTCTCTCTCTCTCTCTCTCTCTCTCTCTCTCTCTCTTCTTCTTTCCACTAAAGCGCAGTAGCGTTTCTGATATGTCTTTTGTCCTTTCACGTGATCGAAACGGAATAGTTCATTATTATTTCTCTCTTTTTTTCCACTGAAGCGTATTACCGTTTTTCATGTCTTTTGTCCTTCCAAGCAATCAAAACGGAAAAGTCCATTCTCTATGCAGCATTGGCAGGGTGTAACGGTCGTGCGAACTAAGGAACTATCCAACGATAGGACACGCATAATTATTATATGACATTTCAAATATGAACCGCTATTATAAAATGACACCTAAAGAATATGTGACGCATATAATTAAAAGTATTTCTCTGAGAGTGTAACAGCCCCGTTCAGTTAATACCAGTTTTATTGTGAAAAACTTTGCTTACATTATAAAATCTGACATAATGTAGCTATTGAACGTCTAGCCCACGCAAATCATTAATGTCACAAGGCTAAACTGTAGGTGTTAATTAACATACTTGTAGGACTATGAACAAAACTGCCGTAACCTCTATCGGCATTTTGTTATTGGGAAAACTTACGACATATATAACTTACCCACATTTTATAAAAAAAATCGGAGAGGTGTTTACATCTTGTGGAAGCCCCCTGTCCCGTAGCAGAACATCTTTTGCTTAAAAAACAAAAAAAAAACAAAAAGCAAATAGAAATTTGTGGTGTAAGGCTGCATTGATTTCTAAGCAGAATCCTGGAATGATTTCAATACAATATCACACCGTTCATTCTTGAAGATCTTTATTTTAATTATTTTACGCTAGAAGTGCGTCACATCTTTGAATGATTTGAATCGCTTACAAATTTTATAACCACAGGTTTAGTTGCAATTGCTGTAAATGAAAGATGCATCTGGTTCTATTGTTGCCAGTGTTTCACTCTCTGTCATCAGAAAACTCCGATCACTTCGGAATGCACCTTTCAATTCTCACTCGTTTGAATGCCAACTTTGATAGCAAGACTTCAGTCGTTGTGATCAGGATTGTTAGTTAGCCTGCGTTCTGGGTAGAGGACCCCTGCGATCATGTAGTATTTTCAAACATCTTTGTAAGGAAGGACTAGTCATCCTGCAGGCTTAGATCAATTGGCAAGTTTTTCGAACAGCAAGCCTTTAGTTATAAAGTCGCCCTGCATAAGGTGGACGCGTTCTTACCAGAGCAATCTTCTCCTTGAAAACAATATGAACAGGTTTGCATTTTTCACATGTTCTCACTTCTAGGTCTGAACTAGTTAAGCTAAACATCCTGCAATGATGGAAGTTGCTCTTGGAGAATAAGAGCTGCCATGAAGGAACAGGCTAATTTGAAAACTATGTCGTTTGAAATTGTTAGTAGCAAATGATTTTTGCAGATACCCCCCCATAAACAAAATAAATTGATTGAAGACTAGCATTTTTCACTATGAAAATATGTTTGTCAGCATTCCCACCGCTCTAACGTGGCTTCTCTGTATCTTTTCTATAAATATTTTCATAGTAATTGTTTTGGATAAATTCCCTCTATGTTATCTAGAGCTTATCAATTTAAGAGCAGTACTAGATTGGCAGAAAGGTCCCAACATCTTACAAATTAAATGATTCGATGTAAACATAAGTTTCTTCTCTCAAACCTCTCTTTACGGGGAACATTATTGCAATTTTTTATTCTTCTGTGATCTTCAGAAAATTAAATTCAAATAGTTTTGAAATTCCTGTTCTTTACCGCGCTCTCTCTCTGTCTCTCTCTCTCTCTCTCTCTCGCTTTCTCTCTCTCTCTCTCTCTCTCTCTCTCTCTCCCTCTTAAGAAATCCCTGTTCTTTTAGTTTCCTTATTTTTCATATTTTCTCACACTCGGTAACCCCTTGCGACTTAGTGAATTTATTGCCATTTTGGGGATGAATAATTAAAAAAACATGTTTGTGTAGAAGACACACAACATAGGCATTTGTAAGATTTGCGAACAAGTAAAAATATATATCCAAACTAGCATTTTTAGCACTGTAACTATAGTTTTCAGCATGTTTGTGCAGCGCAATTAATGTTAGCAAAAACTGGTGTTTGAAAACTTTCAAAATCAAATAAAAGCGTTTGAAAACTATCATTTTTCGCTCTGAAAATGGGTGCTGTCCTGGTTTCAACATTCGCAAAGATAATATATGTGAAATGGATCTAAATCCTGATAGACTTGAAACTGCTCGCTTCTAAATATTAATCAGATCTTTTTCAGATTCTGATAGTTTCATCTTGGGTATACACCATAGAGAAGCATTTATGAGTTATGAGCGTACACGTATATATGCACAAACATTCATAACAAATATTTATGCATGTCAACCCACATCTTTTTGTGCGTTTTCTTATTTCAATGTGAATATATATTTATCGACGATCAGAAAACGGTGAAACCATTTGCAGTCGCAAGGGACTGTTTCGTACATTTCTAAGCTAAGAAAAATAAATTGTATTTCAGCTTAAAGCCATTTTTCAGGTTGTGCAATATAAAAAGAATCCTTTTTTTCTCTTTTTCATGCACAGGAATACAAATATCATATATCCAATGATACCAGGGAAAGAAAATCAAAACTACTCATTCGTTCTTTCAGAAAGCGCCGAGACACAAAGAACTATTGGCTCCTTTAAATAACTTTGCATATTTCGAGGAAACATGCAGTGTTATTTTTTTAAAATTTCAAGTTACGTATTTATGTTGTATTTCTTAAATATCTTTTCACTTTTTGCTATTAGCTATATATGTATATGTGTGTGAGCGTGTGCATTTATGTATATATATGTATGTATGAAAACGCGTGTGCATTTATCTGTTGTCTCTTTCAGCAAGCGTGAATGTAATACCCAAGTGACGTTAAAAGGAAGGCATTGAAAGGAAAGGGACGTAACTCAGAGTGGGAAATGACTTAAAATAGACGCAGTGAGAATCGCACAAGAGAGTAGAAGTAATATTGAAGAGAGACGTGAATTGATACTGGATTTAAAAAGAAAAGTGTTACGCTCCGTTGATAGTTATTTTACTATATTTTATTTTGATATCTCTCTTTGGAAGCGATGAAATCCTCATTGAAAGAATGATAGAATAAAGAGTTTATAGAATAGTTTTGTTTTGCTATGGAGAGGTAAATATAAAGCGTCAAGTATATAAAAAAAACATATTTAAAAGAAGAATAAGTATAAAGGAGGATTTTGAAAGGCGACTAAAAATTAGGAAAAAAACTGAAATAAAAAACGAAAATAGAAAGAAAACAGAATGAAAAAAGCAATGGACGAAGGAAAGAAAAAGAAAGATTGCTGGAATGCGAAAGAATTTTTGGAATCATTGAATATTTCTGAAAAGATTCTTCTAAAATAATGCAAAAACAAAATAGAGGTTGAAAAACAGAATATACAGGGTATACAAGAGGGAATCACGTATATGTAGAAAATGAAAGAAAAGAAGAAAGAAAACGAACGAATGAACAGTAGAAAGAATAATCGAGAGAAACGTGAGAAATGATTAGATTAGTCAAAAAAAAATGATCAAGAAAAAATTAAAGAAGCGAAATCAGTGATTGGGATAGAAAATCGGGTATCAAAGAAAAAAGATTATGAGGAAAGAGAGTGGGGGGCAGAAAACATTAAATCTCACATGATGAAGCTAAAAAAGAAGATGAAGCTAAAACGTTTATGTCAGAGTGAAAGAAGAAACAATTGCTAAAAATACGTATGTAATAAAGAAATAAAAGAAAACTCCATGGAAAATATGCATGCGCACAGACATATTTTTAAACTACCCATCATTTTAGCTGAAGATTATTCACTTTTGTCAATATACATACATGCATATATATATATATATATATATATATATATATATATATATATATATATATATATTATTTTTAAAAAATATAATTTCATCGTCACATAAGAGTTCTCGTGTTTCAAAAACAGAAGCTAAAAAAACAACTCTGTTTCATCCTCAAGCTAATAATCCAAGTGAATCGTATTACCTTTTTTTTTAATTTCAATTATTAATAATCCATGCACTGTTTAAAAAAAAAACCTGTACATTTAATTTTACAAGGTGAAAATTATCATTTACATAATGATATCATAATTTCCTATGGTATGAAATATAGTGATTTTCCAAGCGTAGCCTAGATGTGGCACAAGGCCAAATGTAGGGGGCATCCACTGAGGATCAGTATTCAGTTGTAATTGTTCTTGCAAGACAACTTCCTAACCATTACACCAAACCGAGATGTCGAAAGCGTAGCGTTTCGTCCTCTGGGACTTCATCGGATACATTTTATGTTGACGTTGATGTTACTATATTTGCGCACGAACGAGAGAAGTTGAGAATTTTAAATTTATATTTATGCTTGCAATGGTTAACCAAGCTACCCGTGCATCTTTCTTTTCAAGCAACGTTTAAGTGTTTATTAAAAGTAAATAGCACCTTAAAATAGCTTTTCCTTTTTATGCTCCATATTTCGATTTCAGATGAAGCTTTAATAAAAGTAAAAGATGTTAGATATATAAACGCTTCCGGTTTTCCATTATTCTATCATATACACACACACACACACGCACTATCACACACATATTCTCATTACCTCACCAACTTAATATATATAATACTATTCGGCTTAAAAATAGATTAAATCCTTTTTTTTTTTTTTCGAATGTTATTCTCAGCATTACTTGAAAATGGAAGTGAACTTCAAAATTTAAGCCTAAAAATTGTAAGCTAAATTTAAGATTTAAGTTTTGGTTTTGAAACAGTAATTTCCGTGTCGTGTTGGCTATATATATATATATATATATATATATATATATATATATATGGCAACAAGACTCAGCACTATGCAACACAAGTAGGAGAATCCAGTCATATCTGTCAGATATTTTCTGCGATCACATCACCTCTTATATCTGGCTGCATAAATCCCCAGACTGCAAACCCCATGATTATTATGTGAGGGGTGCATTTGAGAGACCAACAAAACAGCTAGTAACATCAAGGCAACATTCATCAACTTAATCAAGGAGACCGTCAAGTATGGTTGCAGGATATTCTGAAGTCGTCTGCAAGTCGTCATTGAGGCCAATGGCGATTTTAATAAGTAAATTTACTCTTCATTATTTCAAGATATGTTTCTGTAATTTTGGTAAATATATCTGTTAAAATGTGATGGCATCGGTATTTTCATTTTGCGTAATTTAGACGACAATTTATCCAATGTATCCTCTCTCTCTCTCTCTCTCTCTCTGTATGTGTTTGTGTGAGTGCGCGCATGCGCGGAGAGTAATAGAAAGATAGGTGAAATGTTTGCAGGGAAAAGAGGTTGTGCTAAAATGATGGGTTAAAGAAAAGTGGAGTAAAAATTTCTTAAAATCAATAAAGAACTGTCCATGTGAAAAGAATGATTGAAAGACAGATAGAAAACTGCGTATATGAAAAAAAAAAGCAAGACAACTGAAGGAAAATTAAAATGGAGGTTTGTGAATTAGAGATCATGTGAGAAAGAAAGAAATAAAGAAAAAATGTGAAGATCAAAATATGCAAAACTCACAAGATATGGTGGAAGAAACAAAAAATAAAAATTTAATTATGATAGAAAGGAAGGAAAAGCGAAAAAATGGCAAATGAGCATATGCAAAACTTTAAGAGGGAAAAAAAAGAAATGGTTGTGAAAAAAAGAAAAGGTATTAATTTTAAAATTCTCTAAAATTTCGAAGGAAAGACAGAGTGAGTCAAGAAAAAAAAAAAGTAAAATCTTTTTACAGTGTAATCCGGATATAAAAGACCCGGATATAATAGAAACCCGGATATAAGAGAGATTTTCTCTGGTCCCAAATTAGAGCCCATACTTACCTAAACAAAATAGACCAAACCCGGATATAAGAGAAAACCGGATATAAGAGAAACCCGGATATAAGAGACTTCTTCTCCGGTTACGACAACTCTCTTATATCCGGGTTACACTGTAGTATAATATTTTAGCATTTTTTCTTTCTTTCTTGATTTTTATGAGAACGAAAGAATGAAACAATCAAACAAACAAATGAAAATAAAAGAAATAAGAACTTAATTTTATTCCATAAAATAAATAAACAAAAAAATAAATAAATTCAGAAAGAATGAAAAAAAGTTAAATATGCTAAATGGGGGAAAGGATGATATCTAAAAGAAAGAAAGAAAAAAGAACGTAATTTAATTGCATAAAATAAAAAAAAGAAAGAAAGAAAGTTTTCTAATATGTAAAGAATTAATAAGCAAAGAAATAAATGTGAAAGAAAGCAATATGATTGTAATTTTAGAAAATAAAAAAAAGAAAGGGAGAAAGAAGGATTGAAAGAAAGGAAATAAAAAATAACAGAAACAATGGACAAATATAACGTTAAAACTAAATTATACAGAAGAAAGCAGAAATAAAAGACAAACAGAATAAATAATTGCAGCGAAAATTAAATACAGAATTAAGATAAGAAATAAAGAAATTTCAACAGAACAAAACAGTTTGAATCGAAAATACGAAAAAAAAAATACACAAATAAAGACGGGAGGCCAAAAGTAATCGACGAATGTGTTCACGCAAGGAGAAAGACGAATTCAGTGAAAAAAAAAAGTAAATGAATCCTTAAAAGAAAGAGAAAGGAAAAAAAATCCCAGAAAGACATATTTGGAAGCTAACAAGAACCACCATATTTAGAAACAAATAATAAACAAACATTGATATGTGATAGCAACAAACGAGAAAGTTATGTTGAGTTCTGCAAAGGTAAATAAATAAAGCAACTTTATTTGAAAAGGGGTGGGGAAGCGCAGTAGCTTTTCAAGAAAGCCGAGAAAACAAAGAAACGAGAGAATTTATAACAAATACCAAAGAGACAACCATGAAACCTTAAATGAATCGGAACTGACAAAATGTTCCAAAAACGAATTTACACTCCATTTTTTTACAATATGGTCGACAAGTAGCAACGACGTTTAGCGATGCCATTGGAAGTTGGTAATGGTGGCTGACTACAAATATGAGAACGGCAAGCAGATTAACGGCTTCCAGTGAATAGAAGTGCTTATGCACCGTTGGACCGTTCACACAAAAGATTTCCTTCAAATAGCGTTTGTTTTATTTCTGTTCTAAGGGAAGATGAATCGTGATAGTTATCTCCCTTGCCTTTCTTGTCGAATAAAAGAATATCCATCCGTCATCTGGCTGTTACTTTACGTCATTTGTAAAGAAAGAAAAACTTATGATCTTGAACATCTCTTGTCATTGTCATCGAAACTGCCGGTTAGATTAAAAACATGTTTGTTTGTTGCTTTATATATTTACTTATTTGTTGATTGCTTTGTTTTGTTTTGTTTTTTTTGTTTGTTTTTGTTTTTGTTTTTGTTGGGTTTTTTTTACTTGGAATCATGAATCTCATGTTTTAGTATTCATTACTGATTTTCGGTGAATCGATCTTTAAAAATCAACTTTGTTTTGATTTCAGTTTAATTTCTGGCTCTTTCCTTTGTTTTCTCTCCCTCACACAACTCTCTTTCACTAATGCTTTCGGCTTGTTTTCCTCTCTAACTCTCTCTCTCTCTCTCTCTCTCTCTCTCTCTCTCTCTCTCTCTTTATATATATTTCGCTTTTTTATTTCTCTTCTTTTTCTCCCCATTTTTCTTTATCTATCATTCGGTTTCTTTCTTTCTTCCTTCTTCGCTCTCTCGATCCTCCTCTTTCAACTTTTGATTCTTTCTCTTTCAGTTTATTTGCATTTCTTTCTCGTTCATTTCTCCAACATTCTCTACACTGCATTGGAAATCTTTCTAATCTTCTGCCGTCTCTCTCCCCAGATTTTTTTCGTCTCTCTCGTAGTCTCTTACAGTTTTTTTATCTATCTATCTATCTATCTATCTATCTATCTATCTATCTATCTATCTATCTATCTATCACAGCCTGTTCTTTATCTATCTATCTATCTATCTATCTATCTATCTATCTATCTATCTATATATCCATCTATCTATCTCTATCTATCTATCTATCTATCTATCACAGCCTGTTCTTTTATCTATCTATCTATCTATCTATCTATCTATCTATCTATCTATCTATCTATCATCCTATTCTTTATCTATCTATCTATCTATCTATCTATCTATCTATCTATCTATCTATCACATCCTGTTCTTTATCTATCTATCTATCTATCTATCTATCTATCTATCTATCACAGCCTCTATCTTTATCTATCTATCTATCTATCTATCTATCTATCTATCTATCTATCACAGCCTGTTCTTTATCTATCTATCTATCTATCTATCTATCTATCTATCTATCTATCTATCTATCTGTTCTTTTTTATCTATCTATCTATCTATCTATCTATCTATCTATCTATCTATCTATCTATCTATCTATCACAGCCTGTTCTTTATCTATCTATCTATCTATCTATCACAGCCTGTTCTTTATCTATCTATCTATCTATCTATCTATCTATCTATCTATCTATCTATCTATCTATCTATCTATCTATCGCAGCCTGTTCTTTATCTATCTATCTATCTATCTATCTATCTATCTATCGATCTATCACAGCCTGTTTCTTTATCTATCTATCTATCTATCATCTATCTATCTATCTATCTATCTATCTATCTATCATCATGTTCTTTTCTTTATCTATCTATCTATCACAGCCTGTTCTTTATCTATCTATCTATCTATCTATCTATCTATCTATCTATCTATCTCAGGCTGTTCTTTCTATCTATCTATCTATCACAGGCTGTTCTTTATCTATCTATCTATCTATCTATCTATCTATCTATCTATCTATCTATCACAGGCTGTTCTTTATCTATCTATCTGTCTATCTATCTATCTATCTATCTATCTATCTATCTATCTATCTATCACAGCCTGTTCTTTATCTATCTATCTGTCTATCTATCTATCTATCTATCTATCTATCTATCTATCACAGCCTGTTCTTTATCTATCTATCTATCTATCTATCTATCTATCTATCTATTTCTGACATGTTCTCTCTCTCTATCACTTTACATTACATTGTTTCTTTCTCAGTTTCTTTATCTCGTTCTTTCTTTCTCTCTCTCTCTCTTGCTTTCATTTTCACTCTTCCTCGCTGTCTGTCTGTCTGTCTCTCAAATTGCGTTGGTTTATTTGCCTTCGGTATTTCCCATAATCTCCCTATCATCTTGTTTGCTGATTGCATTGATAAGGACATCGACATGATTTGACTTTATGTGCTACGAACATTATCATTACGATGCCATTATGCTAACTGCTTTTTTTTTACCTTCGCTATTCGACAGGTGATCAAAATTATGTTTCATCAGACTGTACTGTGTTGTAATTATTTCACAGTCATTCTGTAGAAGGTGATAAAATAACTCTCATTTTTTACTTTATCCAAAGATATCCCCTTTATGGGATATATTATAAATGTAGTCTTTTCTTGTACGTGCAGTTTCCTTCAGGTGATAGGCGAATATGTCTCTCCACAACCTTCTATCAATTGGATGTGTTATTTAGTCAACCCACTGCATTCTCCTCTCCTTCTTGCTCAACATATGTAGTGTTAATATCTGTGAAATTCTCCAAGCAGCCCTTCCTCATCATGCGTCTAAAAAAAATCTAGTTGTCTCTTTCTGATTCTTACAATGTGTCCTTTCTGCTTCCATTTTGTTTCTATAAAACTCCGTCGTTGCTCAGTCGATCGTATTCGGATCGATCTTTTATAGAATCACTTTTCTACTGCTTCGTTTTCTATGAACAGATAGTGCAGCATTCACGGACATGCAAGAGGACTGCTATTCAGTTCACTTCAGTTCTATGTCATGAGAAGTCTACTTAGACCCATTTACTTAGTTAAAAACTACGCCCTTCTAATACCGCATAAAAAATAGACTATTCCGTTTTGAATTATTAAGAAAGAAGGAAAAGACGTATCAATGGCGCTGTTTGAGGGCGAAAAGAGAGAAAGAAAACAAAATTCAAACAGGAAAAGCCTGAAAGCAAAAAACAATATGACACAAAATAGTAGAAATTGATAAAAGTTCCAGTCCTGACAGAATAAAACAGATAAAAAAGAATCTACCAATTGTTGTGTGAATATTCTACAGGTTCATATATATATATATATATATATATATATATATATATATGATCGAAATAAAAGTGTAAAATTTAATATTACAAGAAATATTAAAACAATGTTAAATAATAAAAAAAACACTCAACAACAACATCGGGTCCCGCAAGCCTTCTTTGTGCAAACAATGTGAGTGTTTGCTGGGACTCGCTGTCATCTGCCTCTAGTTCCTTCTTGCATATATACAGGTATATATATGTACATATATGTATTTTTTCCACCTATTCTGATTGTATGTTCTCTCTGTTTTAATTTTGAATCTCCGTGAAGCCTGATGAGCAGGGAGCGAAACCAGTTGCTTAACCCCTTGTTGTTGAGTGTTTTTTATTATTTAACATTGTTTTAATATGTCTTGTAATATTAAATTTTACACTTTTATTTCGATCATTAAATTTTGTACTTTTAAATATCTTTAAATATATATATATATATATATATATATATATATATATATATATATATATATATATATATATATATATATACATATACATATATATATATATATATATATATATATATATATATATATATATATATATATATATATATAAGAAAAAAAAATATACTGAAAAACAAACAAAAAATCCTAATATGCGATTATGCTGTTTTAATCTTTAATGTCAACGTCGGACGTTTCGGTCTAATAGACCATCTTCAGGACATATTCATAAAACGTAATTAAGATAGACCATATACAATTCAACATGAAAAAGACGTTGGACATAAAAGCAATACCAATCCAAACAGATAATTGAAATCTTTTATAAGATCAGCGTCCCGTTTAAATGTGATCACGTCGTCGTCACGTGGGTGATGATGTGAAAACGTATTCCTAAAATTTGAGTATTTTGAATGAAAAACGAAAAGAATTTTATTTTGATCTAAAACTTAGATGGTCTATTAGACCCAAACGTCCGATGTTGACATTAAACATTAAAACAGCATAATCGCATATTAGGATTTTTGTTTGTTTTTTCAGTATATTTTTCTTCATACTGTCGGATCTATATCCATATATTTGCTTACATATATATATATATATATATATATATATATATATACAGTCAAACCTAGATCAAATCAAAAATTCGAAGGTTTTTCGAGACGAGTATAGTTATCTATATTTATAAATCTCTAGGTTACTCTATCGAGCACTGTTTTAAATCAACTAATATGGAACGTGCAGACATAGGATATTCACTCAAGAACATACCTACACCTGAGAGCCAGCTTTCCCTGACGATCCGCTTAGGTGAAATCTGGATAGGTTTGTCTGGCACACTAGGTTTGACTAGGACTGCTCTACGGTTGTATTGAGCTCTTTTTAATTAGTTGTTTACTCGTGTCGGGGTTTTTTCTTTGGGCTTTGAACCTGTATTTTTTTGACAGACTTTCATGCTTCTAGCTCTTTCTTTTTTTAAAAACTCTTTTTTCCTCTGAGATTGATTTGATTATTGGCAAATCAAAAATTCGTAGGTTTTTCGAAACGAGTATAGTTACCTATATATATAGACAAACCTACCTTTTATCTGATGACACGCTTAGGTGAAACCTGGGTAGGTTTGACTTGCTAGATTAGATAATCGTTATGTTTTTTTTTATATGTTTATATTTGATTTGTAACCTGTAGTCGATATTACTTTTGTCAAATTTTCTTTATTACACAGCGGCCCTTTTATAAATGTCCTTCAGTTTTAGTTCCCCCCGCCCCATCTCTCTCCGCCACCCCTTTTTCTTTTCTTTTCCTCTCGCTCTCTCATGTTCTGATCTTTAAGTTTAAATCGTCTCTTGTGTGTGTATGTCACCACAAAATGTACCCTTAATGTATTAGACATCAGGGTATATTCATATTTCTCTCACTTAAACCGTCTTTGACTCCCCTCTTTAAAACTTCTCTCTGTTAAATTTTAATCCCCCCTTCATCTTTAGACCTTCCTGTTCTTCTCTCATCTGTTACCCCTCTCTATAGCTTTCTTTTACTCTAACATTCATACCACACTCTCATACATACACTATCACTAAATTTTATTTTTTTATTCCCGGAGTTGTTTTTCTCTTCTTTTGTTAGGTCTGATGAATTTGATTGTATTTACGATTCCAATGGAATAAATTATGACCATGGAATATTAGTGTTTAAGTGTTTTTATTATATATATATATATATATATATATATATATATATATATATATATATATATATATAATATCGTTTAATCAGTATCACCCAAAGGCAAATTAGTAAGGCCCAAAGGGTTACAGGGTGTGGCAGAATTAGGAACAGAAACAGTAATAATGTGTGGGACGAGAATACATCTATCAGGAGGACAGTAGATAACGATTGACATTGCATTCACATTGTTACAGATTAATGTTGGCTAGAATGCATGTAGCCGGAAGGGAGTTCCACAAGCTGGTATTGTGAGAAAAGAAACTTAGCATAGAATTTACGGCTACATCTAGCCAGGACAACAGTAAAATTCTGGGATCTTGACCCCAGTATAGTGATGCGCTTAAATTCTAAAGGTCTAGGTACCATAGCGGAGAGATCAAAATTCTAAAGGTCTAGGTACCATAGCGGAGAGATCAAAATTCTAAAGGTCTAGCTACCATAGCGGAGAGATCAAAATTCTAAAGGTCTAGCTACCATAGCAGAGAGATCAAAATTCTAAAGGTCTAGGTACCATAGCGGAGAGATCACCCGAACAAGTGCCATGTTTCATTAAATAATGCAGACAAGTTCTATTTATTTTAAACAAAATCCTTTCATAACGTCTGATAAGCTTTATTAAATTATCATTGAAAGACGAAAGAAATCATCATGTTGATACATGTTTTATTCTTAATCCTTTCGAAGCTTTCGTCTTACATAAGCCATCATCGGAGATTAAAGATGGTAATTCTGCAACGATGATAGTTTGTTTGCATTCAAGATTACTATGCAGAGATAAATTCGTGCATATAAAACGTAGGAAGTAAATATCGCATTGCGGTTCATGACGTCACACTTCACCAAGAAAATGAGAAGAAGTGTTAAGTATGGAAAGCCGTTGGTATAAACCAATAGCTTCTGTTATCAACTAATCAAATCAGCACTTCAGTATATTTATGGATATATATATATATATATATATATATATATATATATATATATATATATATATATATATATATATTTATGTGTGTGTGTGTGTGTTTGTGTATATATATATATATATATATATATATATATATATATATATATAGATAGATAGATAGATACATAGTTAGGTATATATATATATATATATATATATATATATATATATATATATATATTGGCTCCTGAAAAATTAATTTCAGTTGAGCTCTCTGGGGAGGAGATGTGGGTTGGTAAACAGTGACTATTATAGCTATATAGTGAGACTCTTCGCTAATGCGAATTGAGTCACTCCCGGTAACTGGGCGTGTTTATAAAGATAAACACGCTAAAAATCCACTCTCCTCCCTACCGTGCGCCGATTGCTTAATGGTTAGAATCTCCGACTGACACCAGCTCAGTCGGGTTTCGACCTTAACTGGAGGCAACCGGATGTCTCGCCACACTGATGAGCTGCGAAACAGTCTGTCTGTTAATGACTATATATATATGTATATGTAGAGAGAGAGAGGTAGGTACATATATAGACAAATTTTTTAGTCGCTCTCTGGATTTATTATTAATTTAATATTTTCTGTTGCTGAATAAACTGAGCAAGGTTGTTGAAAATATTTAAACCAGATCCGTATTATTTTATAGAGAGATCTACCGAAAAATTTAAATTTTCCATTTCAAAAAAGTACAATTAACCAGCAAAATATAAAATTTTAATAATAATTTTTAGTAATGTGTTAATTTCGTTATTATCATTATTATCATTGTTTACAATATTTACATCATTATTATCGCATTCACAATATTTTCGGCCGTTGTTCACTCCGGCTTTTTTTCAGGTAATAATTGTTTGAATTTCGAACTGAACCCAGAGTATTCAATCTGTTCGTTGGCGTTTCTGAAGATTGGTTCGATGACTTTTGTGTAAAAGTTTTTCCCATGTTTATTTCCTGAAATGGGATGATATATATATAACCTTCACATTCCTGGATCGCCTAGTAAAATCACTGAGAATCTGTTTCATTTCTTCCTCACCACCACTTACAAATATTGTTACAGGTTTTTGTAAAGGTCAAGTTCTTTTCCCACATTTTTTTTGCTGCTGAACCGCTTATACATGAGAATTGCAATACTAATGCCAAAAAAACGTCAACTTACTTTATTTGTTTGTGCATCTGTGTACTATATGCACACCATAGTTCTTTTTGGTATTGATATAGCTATTGCCGAGAATGCAGACTCTACTTGTTAATTTGCAGTGTTTTTCGACTTGGTGGAAAAAATTAGATTTTCTTCGAATAGAACTGTCTTCTGCTGTTTATATCCCAACATTGGAGCCCAACTAATTCTTTTTTTTTTTGGTTTTCGACATGACAACATCGTAAAAATTCCGAAAATATGGAACACATTGTATAAATCAATATGGCTAATTATTGCAGTCGGTAATAAAAAAAAAAGTCTCAGTCCTTAAATTGCGGGAAGGTGCCAATTGCAAAAAAAGAGGGTTTCCACGGGAAAACTTGCTCAAAAGTACACCAGGAGTCTCAAATAAATTCAAATAAATAGCCATATGATATTATCCAGTGAATGTGTGTGTTAGCGTCTCTGTGTGTGCGGATGCATAAGAGGATTCACATCTACATATATAATGGCATACAGGTATATATAAATAGTGGCATGTATGAATATGTGTACTGGTATACAATACATACATACAAAATAAAATTAAAGGCCTTTATTTTTGTATATGCTAACGTGTATTTATGTGTGTGCGTTTGTGTGCGCACACACACAAGTATTTGTCGATGGGCATGTATATGCATACATGTATGTACGAGTATAAAAAATGTCTGGATGTATGTGTATATAGGCACACGCATGTAAGAGTTTATGTATATATATATATTCATGTACGCGTATGACCATATATATGAGTGTGCGTGTGTGCGTGTGTGTATGTGTGTGTGTGAGTGAGAGACACGCCGAGAGAGTGAGAAATAGATTTTAGGTATATTTGTGTTTACTGAAATAATAAAAAAAAGTCGCTGTGTTTAAATCCTACAAGACCAATATATATATATATATATATATCAGTACGTCCCTTTTACTACAGAATTAATAATTATCGGAATCGGCTCCTCTAGGAAAACATTTGTGCCTAGAAAAACATGATTTCAAAAGCCATGACGAATTCACTTCAGTTCAAAAAATAGAAATAAACAGAAAAGATAACATTTGTAAAATACTAGAAGTGCATGAAGACAAATGCATTTTGAGTCTCAAAACACTTCGTGCAGACGGGCTTAACCATAAATTTAAAAACATGCATAGAATTCATATATAACCACATAAATCAATATTTTTCTGCCACACAAGACAGATAGGCTTGCAGAATTTTTGAGGTCTCACACTTATAATCACACTCATACTAATATCTACACATACACGCATAATACACGCTCCCAAAGAACTGAAAGATAGCTTAATACGCACATCCCATTCCCAGCAACCAGTAAAACTTTCAATATAACCAAGGAGAGAATTCTGAAAGTCAGGAATCTCCCATATTCTATCTTAAAAACAACTTGAAACAGACCATTTGACCAACGCAAAAACTACACAAAATTAATGGTAGGAAACAAATGAAAACTACACGTAAAGTTCACTTTCTTCAGAAACAGTCGTTCATTCCTGTAGTTCACTGTTACTAACAAGCAGGATTTTTTGTCTTCCTGATGATGGCCATGCTGGCCGAAACACGTCGAGGAATCTAATTGAAATAGTAAAACAAATAATATTAATATAGAAACCAGTGTGTCTGAAAATGTTAGTGTTATATATATATATATATATATATATATATATATATATATATATATATATATATATATATATATATATACAAAATCATTCATACAAAAAACCAATATAGAGATTAATGATTTAAATGGCGAGAATACATCTTCGCAAACAATTCCAGTAAGATACACTAACCCCGAACCAGTATATGAATGATATGATCCCTGTTTATAAATTCCACTTGCATAATGTCTTTTAAATTTTAAACACACACACACACACACACACACACACACACACATATATATATATATATATATATATATATATATATATATATATATATATATATATATAATTGGTAATGACAAAATCTGAATATATATATATAGAGAGAGTGAGAGTGAGAGAGAGAGAGAGAGAGAGAGTCGCCTAACAAAAGAGTACATACTCTTCAAATTTTTATTGACTTTTAAACAAGATTACTGTTTAAAATTAAGAAATACGTGTGTTAATTGAGTTACAAAGATGATTAACGGTTTCAATTAAATATCAATTAAATGCATATTTATAAATATTAATGATCAACATTTTCTTATTACAGACATGGAGTACATATTTTTGTCACAGTCTCTCACTCTCAGTCTCTGTATATATATATATATATATATATATATATATATATATATATATATATATATATATATATATATATTTATATGTGTGTGTGTGTGTGCGTATGTGTGTGTGTGTGTTTGTGTGCGGAGTGACTAATTTTAGTCTGGCATATGAATTATTTTTCTTCGATTTCTCTGTTTTTAACGCTGTGTTAACTTCATCGGAAATGCCACAAAATGCCATCGATTTTTCCAAAAATTTGTTTTCCTTGTTGATTTTTGTTTGTTTATTTTTCACCTGTGAATAGTTTCTCTTCTCTTCTCAGCTCCCTATATGTTTTTTTTTTTTTACTTCTTTTTTTTTTCTCCTTTATTTCAAAGCCGCATATTTTCACAGAATATTCATTTCTTCCTACAAGATTTCCCTTGGCTTTCTTTCCTTGGGATTTCTTGCATGAATAAAATTTACATATTTACAAAAGCGTTCCTTGTTTCGTTTTTTTTTCGTTTTTGTTTTTAAATATCTTTACTGCTTTGTTTATTTATTCGTTTTCTTTAGCATACTTTCGTAAAATTGTTATGGAAAGCAAAAAAAAAATTGGTCAGTTTGAAACAGAAATTATCGGCCTGATAACTGAGCCCAACATACAAATTTATATATTGGCTAAAGCTGAATAAGAATCGTCACTATGTTGCCACCGAACCACCACCTTATGTATTCTATTCCAATTAAAAATAGTGTCAATAACTTAAGATAAATCACAAATTGTTGAACTGATCTAATCCTGAAATGATAGTTGATCTAGAGTTTTGTACAAATGCAGGTGTACTTCAGGGCTCTATCGTACTGTCCTTGTCATTTTCATCAATTGCATTTCTGATGACATCCGTTCTCAACTTTGTATCTGTGCTGATGACACAACCATTTACTTCTGTCTTGATAAGTCTGATTATTTCGATAAAGTCAAATTGCCAGCTGATCTAAAAAATGATATACAGTCCGTTGTAAACTGGGGTAATGATTATCATGACAACTTTAATGCCTCCCAAGCAAATTAAACTTTCTTTTATCCATCTGAGAGATGCATTTCTGCCTTCCATCAGCTTTGCTGATTTTAACATCCATGACAGTAACTCGTTACACCTACTGAAGTGGAAACATATTGAATCCATTATTAGGTCTTGGTTCACTGTTTTCTGCTAGACTTTCTTTTCTCTCCATTTTTTTTTAATAATTTTTTTCTTCAGAATATCTTTTCCCATTAACTAATGCATCAAGTATGGCTGACATATATTGTCCAAAACTCCTGCTGTATCTTTAGTGGTTCTTGATTAGATCCAAAAAAGAATCAGCAATATTATTCATCCTGACGTGACAACTCGGCTTCAGTTACTTTCCTATCACCATAATGTATTATAAGTAAATAAGTTCCTAGTAATTTTTCTGACGAACTCTTCGATATGATTCTCAAACATTACGAATTTATGTACTGGAAGCAAAGTTTCATCAATTCACAGTTAAATTGGCTAAAATGTAACCGTAAGTTATATGATAACATTTTCTTTTCTCGCAATTTTCGCTCGTGGGAATCTCTTATGGGTCCATGAATTCCAGACAACTTTGATCTTCTAAAATGTAAACGCAAAATCCATCGTTATCCTCTGTCTTCATGATTACTCTTCTATTGTTATCGTCCCTTAAAAATGTTTCTCTTTTTTACTTATTCTTTTACATTCAGTAACGCCTTATCTCTTAGCGTCTTTGCTATCATGCATGAGGTTAAATGATTAAAAAATGTATACAGACACTATTTATGTTCCCATAGAGACTATTCTGTTGGCAACTAGGGCCACAGCCTTACCACACAAGGCACTGATTTTTTGTCCTAGGTTTTATGGGGTTTGGATCAGCAGCGGTCGGTTTTGAATCCAGTGGTACAATATTTCGTAAATAGGATGACAACCAAAACTACCAAAGAATCAGCAAAATTATTCGTCCTGATTTGGCATCTTGGCTTCAGTCACTTTCAAATCGCCATAATGTAGCTTTGCTGTACTATAAATAAATACTTTCATGGTAAATGTTCTGATGAACTCTACGATATTGTACTTTAGGAATTTAAGAACATTACCCTATTGGAAGCAAGTCTCGTCAATTCACAGTTAATTTGTCTTGATGTAACAGTAAGTTCTATAACATTTTCTTTACTTGCAATTTTCTCTTGTGGAAATTTCTTCTGGCTTCATGATTTCTTATCTGCTTCGGTATTAAATTCTAGTTTGGCTGAGATAAGGGAAATATTCACAACTTACCATGTGCAGTTATGTGAAAGTGAACGAAAAGGCTTCGAGTGGTTTTTGCACGTGACACGCCAAGCCTAATTTTCGAAACAATAGCATCGCGCATACAGCCATTATTGTTTTAATCTAATGGCGTGTAACTGAAGATAAAACTGTTAATGCAGTAGAGAGCCTTGATGGCTAACTGAATCAATTTTAACTATATGTTTTCTGTACGACATTTTGGTTTATCCGGCTCCAGGGTTAATTTTTTTTTTCTTTTATCTATTGTCTAAAGTGTTTCTAAATGTAGATGTATCTACTATAGATCAGCACGATTACCAGGGTTAAGCCACGTCGTGCCTGGTCGATACCTTGAAGGGTAACCATTTGGGAATACCTGGTGCTGGAAAGTTAGGTATGCGGATGGTGTAATGGAAAATACTTCTGAATTTTTAATCGGAGATCCGAGTTCTATTTCCCATTTGGGTTTGATATATTCTCTTACGCGCACATACACTTGGGAAAGTTAAGAATCCCCCTCTTCTTCCTCAAGCTCTAGGTTAATTAGTAACATTTTTATCTCTAAATCATTATTTTCTTGAAATCAATTTATTTAAAAAAATATATTATCTGGATTTCAATTTTTGTGGTGTCAACGAATACTCGTTGACACTTTCGTAATGCTCGTTGTAGTAGAGACTTTGTAATCGCAGATGCAACTATAATACTCCGTTGAACAATACTGGTGTCAGACGCATTCGAACAGAATTCGCACTAAGAGTTCTTGCTCGATAATACTCTCTCGAATAGTAATCCCGATTAATTTTTCTTTTCTATTATCTATTGTCTAAACTGTTTCTAAATGCAGATGTATCTACTATAGATCAGTACGATTACGAGGGTTAAGCCACGTCGTGCCTGGTCGATACCTTGAAGGGTGACCATTTGGGAATACCTGGTTCTGGAAGGTTAGGTATGCGGATGGTGTAATGGATAATACTTGTGAATTTTTAATCGGAGATCCGAGTTCTATTTCCCACAAGCTGCAGGCTAATTAGTAACATTTGTTTCCCTAAATCATTATTTTCTTCAAATCAATTTATTAAAAAAAATATATATATTTTCTGGATTTCAATTTTTGTGATGTCAACGAACACTCGTTGCTACTTTTGTGATGCCAAAGAATACTCGTTGTCACTTTCGTAAATCTCGTTGTAGTAGAGACTATGTAATCGCAGATGCAACTATAATACGCCGTTGAACAATACTGGTCTCAGTCGCCTTCGAAAAGCACTCACACTAACATTACTTGCTCGATAATACTCGCTCGAATAGAAATCCGAATAGAGTAATAGTATAGTGAATATAGATGAGAATAGCGGTCTGTATATTAAAAGAGGATAGACTAGAAATAGTGATCCGAATAGTAGTAATAGCGGATAATAATAGAGGATAGACTAAAACTATTGGTAATTTAGACGTCACGCGACTTCCCTCTATGGTCACATGATGCACTTAATTCAATAATGGGATCGCCTGTGTTTGCTCACTGGTGATCTATATTCAAACCCAAGTGCCGGCAGCGACACTATATTCCTGTATAAAATAAATAGCTTTCAAAATGTTGATAAACCGTCAAAAACATTTAATCAATCTACTATAATTCAAGGAAATAATATACTTCCGCAGTGTTTTGAACAGTTTGAATAGATCTATAATGTACTACAGCATTAAAAATTACACTAGTATTCAAGCTGTACTAGTTACTGGTCCTCAATCATTACAGTAGTTGTTTTCCCTTTTTAGAGTCGTCTCAAGTGTCTTTTGATTCCTGTGTTAGCTCCCCTCTCCTCCCAGTTCTTCGTTATTGAAAGATCACTTGTAATCCCCTACAGGTTCATAGTGGAAATTTAGATCACCCGAAGCTCAATTTTAGAAACCAAGACAGCCCGTTATCTTGAGGTTTACTTGGACCAAGTAAAACTGCCGATACAGCAATTGGCTTCTATCGCATAATAGTTGACTTTGAAGTCATGGACGATAATAATAAAGACAGCAATAATAATATAAGTTCCATAAAATAATAATAATAAGAAGAAGAAGAAGAAGAATAAGAAGAAGAAGAAGAAAAAGAAGAAGATGATGAAGAAGAAGGAGAAGAAGAAGAAGTAGAAGTGCAACTAAACCGTAATACTCCTACTGATGCGACAAATACCCTAACAAGGAAAGTAAATGCAATGTACCAAAAGTAGAAACGATAACAAAGTAAGCATATTTATGGTCTATACACAGCCCGTACCAAACAAGCTGACGTAGCCAACCCCTTACCAATCTGTGGTTATGTAGTGCAGGAATAAAGCTGAAAGCGAAGGTTTTATTATTTGCTGCACAGTAACAATGCTTGATAACAAGAATTACCAAGCACAGATACTGAGAAAATATGTTAACCCAAAATGTAGATTCGGTAAAATATCCAGAAACAATTGATTATGTTGTACCAGTCGGCATTGTGTTAGAACACACTGAATACAAAACAGGACATGAGCGAGAGGGTCAATACGTGCACCGGAAAATATGCTGCTTTTACGGGAAGAAAACAACATGAAACTGGTATGAACATCAGCCAGACCCGGTTATATAGATAAGACCTGTATCAATTTTAGGGTACTTTACGAGAGACACAGACAAAACAATCAAATCTAATCGCTCAGACATCGTGATCAAAGACACAAAAACAGAATGTGCTTTCTGATTGACATGATATCCCTGCAGATTGTAATGAATCTTTGAAGATCTTAAAAAAAAACTATCAAAATACAAAGATCTTTAAGTAGAAATCTAAAAAATGTGCCGCATGAGGACACCAACAATTCCGGTTGTAGTTGGAGTCCTCGGATTGATTATTAAAAGATCCGATAGACTCACTAGAAATCAAAGGAAATAATAATAATAATAACAATAATAATATTAATAATAATAATAATAATAATAAAATTGTCTTATTAAGTACAGCACACACACTAAGGAGAACTTTGTCTATGTAACGCTAGCAACTTCATCGGAGATAAAAAAAAAAAAAAAAAATTAACATGAAATGTGGCCATAACAACACACCACGACCTGCCTTAGGTCTTTCCGCAGACTTGGTAGGTAGTGTGTCCATAGCAGAAATCGAATGATGATGATGATGACAATAATAATAATAATAGTAAATTGATGCAAATTTAGGTCGAGCGCATTCGATATCATCGATCCATAGTAAATTTCAATGATAATGTTGACTGTTGCATTATATATGCTATGCAAGAGTATAATACACTCTTGAATTCAGAGTTTTGCTTCTTCGAGACTGTTTGCCAACCGAGATGAGAGATCTCAGCACGCCATATTATTCACACATTTCTACATTCGAACTTGGTTCACCGAGGTCTGTTTCTGGGCATTAATCTATTGCACCATCTGCAGCATAACGTTACAGAAATAACGCTTATATATTTTTGTTTGACTACTTTAAAAATTAGTAAAATTAATGCAAAAACTAAAACAACAAACAATGAGAAATTTGGATCTTTTATTCGTGCATGTGTATACAGAAAGAAATTGGACACTGCAGTATTTTGTTTTGAACAGCTTACTTGATTTATTTTTTTATTATTATTTAATATGATTAAGATTGTAAGAATTTTTGGGTGATAATATTGCTTTACTTTTTGGAGTTCTATTAATTAACCCATAGTTAGGAGGAGGAGGAGAAGACGTGGATTCATAGCTCTCTATATCACCTTACATCAACCTAAAACTAACCGCTCAAATGTGCACCTTTGGAAGTGCGATCTGATGAACAAGATAAAAACTATGTACCTGAGGAAATAAATTATAACCAATGTACCCCTAAGGTTGTCTTTTTTTTTTTATTTAAATTGAAATATATATATATATATATATATATATATATATATATATATATATATATATATATATATATATATAAAAGATAGATAGATAGATAGATAGATAGATAGATAGATAGATAGATAGATAGATAGATAGACAGGTATGCGTGTGTATATATATATATATATATATATATATATATATATATTATATATATATATATATATATATATATATATATATAAAGAAATATAGTCTTAAGGTGTGCTATATGTATGGAATAAAGTGCTCAATATCAGAGATAGAGCGTGTGTAAATATAAAAGTGAACATAGAAGTCAACACTTTGAGGCGACAGTCTGTTTCATGCTATATGCAATGAAACAGACTGTCGCCTCTAAGTGTTGACTTTATATATATATATATATATATATATATATATATATATATATATATATATATATATGCTAATTAATTAAAATAGAAAGCAATTTCAAAGCGTATAGAAAGTGCTTTAATCACTAGATTATCCACTGTAAATTTACATCTAATTTCATACAACATTTCGTCATTATTGGCAGATCGTCTATTAATAATATGTGGGATAATTAGTCACAAAAGTGATAAAAACATAAACAAAAAATGAAACTAAATGAAATCAGCTAGTCTATATGCCCAACCATATCTAAAAAAAAAAAAAAATTCAAAATTTTCCTCCCCTCTTCTTTGTGCGTATGTTTAGTCACATCAACGTAAATATCATTTTTCTTCGATGAAGTTATAAAGGACGAAAGCGTTACAAGAAAATATGTTTCCACTTTGTCATTGATCTTGCTAGGTATAAAAAAATGTTATGTTTTTCCCATATAAGAGTTATGCAATTTGTACGCACACAAAACCATTATTTATATTTAAATATATTTCAGTGTTTGGGGCAGAGACACACAAACTTTGTGGCTTATATATTGACGAATATTAACAAAATTCATCTTAATATCTTAAGGGACTGCAACAGTGAAGCAATCCCAGAAAAACGAACTCTACAGGAATAATTAATTAATCAACAAACAGTAAAAATTAAAGGTGAATTTAAATGTTTACTGGAACGAAGTCAGCATACTGCCAACAATTCCTCATTAATGAAATTCTATCCTCATTATGTGTAGGAAAAGTATACTTTTTTTTTTTACTGTACTAATACTAATACCAAAGTAGCTGTTCAAAGGTTCTGTTCATTATTTCCACAGGTTTAGACCTTTACCGGTCGGATGCGCGATACAAACTCAGCATAAACCAATCCTTTCTTTCATATTCTATTTGTAAGTAAAAGGACCAACAAAGATATTTATTTTTACATCAAGAACTGACAATTTCTGGAAAAATCACCCACAGGGATGCATTCCTAAACATAAAATCAGCACCTCTTAGAAATCAGATGTCAAATCGTCATCTATACATATTATCCGCAAAATTTTACCTTCCTATGACAAACTCTTATATTTATATTAACACACTCACTTGGCATCTTCCTTGAGTGTCCCGCGAACGTCGTATTAGGCAAATTTCTATAAAACTTATTTTTCTATAGAACGGGAGGGGAGAAATTAAATTTTTTATATTCTATGATAGTCAGTTAAATGTCCCGAGAGTTATTGCAGGAAACGTTTTCGATCTTTTTGTTTTGAAGAAACAAATAAATCAGCCGAACATTATATATTTGCAATAACCAAAAAGAAACGCATAATAATGGAGGTGCAAGAAGACATCAAATCATTATCCGAGTAAAAGAAATATTGATTGGAAACAAGCAGAAGGTGGCCATTATATATATATATATATATATATATATATATATATATATATATATAAGATATTGGGGAAATTGCGTCAAAAGTAAATTTTCCTCTTTTATATATATATATATATATATATCTATCTATCTATCTATCTATATATATATATATATATATATATATATATATATATATATATATATATATATTAGCAAGTGATAAAACCGTAAATAAATAGAAAAAATGAACTAACTAAAAATTGATAAAAATTGTTTTAAAGCATACTATATTTATGCGTTTAAGTTTTCTATATGATGGTAGAGCATATATATATATATATATATATATATATATATATATATATATATATATATATATATACTTTTAATTATGTCAGTTAATTGTGTTGTGCCTTAGTTTATTGTCTGTGGAAGAAGCAATATTTTCAAAATGTCCGTTTTGTCACATATATTATTCGTGTGAGGAATATTGCCATAAAATTAATGTCATTTATTTAGACAACCAGACAATAATATATACAAAAAATAAATTTAAAAAAATGTCCGGTACTATCGTGACATTTATTATGGCCATTATCCGGTTGTCTGTGGTAGACAAAAGAGTAACGTCGACCAGCGTCTTCTCCAGTTTGACTTGAGGGCAATTAGACGCTCCTTCCTCAGGAAATGGGCCATCTCTCTGCTTGCAGATATATAATCTATCGGTTATTTAAGATATAAATTCCGACATGCAATGGAACATTACAAGATTTGTTTGGCGTTATGTCATTTCCAGGATTGTAGATTAGCGTGTAATTTCATTTTACGTATCACTTTCAGATTCGTACCTCGCCAAACAGAGCTAACTCGAGGTAAATAGAATAAATTATATAATATAAAAAAGAACAACGGACAAAGTTTATTAGTGGTAAAAAAAAAATTAAATGGTAATTAGTTAGAGGCCTAATATAAAGTCCTTCTGTTTACAAAGAAAAGGTTTTAAAGATAGAATATAGATGGCCTCCAACACTTTTAAGTGGTAATTTGTGTGGGACTTGGTAATCATGCTAAAAACGTCCGCACTGAAACTAACACCACAATTATGGCTATTTATAAACTATTCTGCGATGGAAGACCCATACGTATTCGTCAGAATGTCCGAAGGAAGTGTACTTCCGGTTTCGGATTTTCGCCGGAACGTGTTGTTTTATTCTAACATCTGGTCTTTGCGTCTTTCTCCTTTTGTAGTGCGGACCGGAACTACATTTAAAGTAATAAATTAGTGAACAATTATGGTGTGGTGGGAGATAATCCTTATGTACAGACGGAAGAACAGGCCTGGCAGAGAAAACAACAGTTAGAGGCAAAATAACAATGTCGAACTGTAATAGAAACCTGCTTAGCATACTTATCGCTGATACAACATAGCCAAGGAAGGCGTAGGTAGGACATCTTTGTACTATAGCGGGTTTCACCTTGTTAAATTCAGCAGTTTTGTTTTTAATAATTGCTTGAACAATGCCAGATGGTTAGGCATTATTGCAGAGAGTAGAAGTAATAAACCTGAGTTCATCATCCAAATTGATGTCCGAACAGATCATGAGTAGCCTATGCGTAAGGGTCTTAATTAAATTAACGTTGCTTTCCCTGAGACAAAAGTATACCAATGATATACAAACCATAATATATATATATATATATATATATATATATATATATATATATATATATATATATATATATATTATTTTATTTTTCTAATCGACCGCTTATTTTTTTTTTTAGATAAATATTCTTGGCTCACTCAACGCATCTTCGGATTTCATTGTCGCATTTAGATGCGCAATCTTGCTATCTCTCTGTCTCCTTCTCTGTCTCTCTCTCTGTCTCTCTCAACATACATGTATATATATATGCATATATATATATATATATATGTGTGTGTGTGTGTGTGTGTGTGTATGTGTGTGTATATATATATATATATATATATATATATATATATATATATATATATATATATATATATATATATATATATATATATTATCTCCTTCTCTTCAGCCTTCTCCTTCTTTCCTTCTTCTTCCTTCTCCCCAAACTCCCCACGTCTATTAGACTTAACGGCATGTCTTTCATCGTCGTGCGTTTATTTATTTTTTAAATAATAATACATCGTAATTTGTATTTTTTTTTCCTTTTTAATAAAAAAAAAATATAGGTGGTCAGTTGTTAAAATATGTCCCGATGAGACCATAAGGACGAAACAATGTCTCGCAGTCAACTGACCTCGTGATTTTTAATAAATATATATATATATATATATACCCAGAGGCGACAGTCTGTTTTATGCTAAACGCAATCATCATAGCAAGTTGCGTTATGTTTTTGCTCGACTATGTATATATATATATGTCATTGATGCGTTGCTGTTAGTCTATTGTATCGGATTGCTGGTCGTCTAGTATATTATTATAACGTTTATTTTGATGGGTGGTAACCGTTGTGCTTCGAATTATTCTAGGTTTTATTAAGTGGGAATAATTGTGGATCCGGATACACTTTAGCTATTTATAATGTTTTTTGTTAATCTTTTCTTTATTATTTATTGTTTTATTGTTACTTGCTATTATTACTTGTGTTTTTCTGTGCGTACGTGGTTCGTTAATTTTTATTTACTTATTTTATTTACTTAAATATCTGTTTGAGTTTATTCTACTTATATTTATTTATTTTATTTTATTTATTTTCGTTTATTCTTGTGCGTTTTCATTTTTCGATTCTTAAGTAGAAAAACTGTGTTTACGTGTTTGCATCTTGGGATGAGTTCTGTTCGCTTATTTAGTAGTTTGTGCTGGTCAGGTAATTATAGCTATTGTTTCCTCAAGGCAGCGGTTATAGTCTTTGGCGTGATTCAGTAATACACACACACACACATATATTATTGTGCATTTCGACAGCAATCTTTCATGTATGCATGTTTCATTTAAAACGACAGACAAAACACTACGATTAACCTTTTTATTTAATTTTTTTCTTGTGTTCAAACAAGCGTATACTTTTACGACACAGTGTGTCGAGACTGTCCAAATGTTTTATAATTCAGAGCGCATTCAGATATACTTTTAGCTATTATCAAAGATGATTTCTTTTTCAATTGTTTGGGTGTGTGCTTTGTATGTATGATTTTAGTGTTATGGATATGCTCTATTTTCCGAACATGGTACATTGTGGCTGTGTTAAGATTATTAAGTTTTGGCTATTTTAATTACAAAAAAATACAATTTAAGACGTGTCTAAGAGAAAGCAGAAAATCCAACATTCGAAATCCGAAGGAGCATTGGAAGAGCTAAAGATGCCTTCCGGGTGATATGCTAAGTATCAAGAAATAGAAAAATGTCGAAAAAATTATCCAGTAAAATACTCTTATGTAATAACAATCTTCCTTTGGGGCAGTGTATTATTCGATAATCTCATTTCAGATGAATAAGAGAATTAACGAGACAGAAATGTGTTTCTACAAAACAAAAACGAGGTTTAGGAGAAAATAAAAACAAAACGGAGAGTTTTAATTTTAATCGGAAAAAAGATGACTGAAAATTCTAAGACAGGTTATGAGGAAAGGAGGCATAGAAAATGTAAAATTTTAACACTCACAGGACATATAGTGTGACAGAAAAAATGGTTGGCAGAACAGTTATTAGGAAGGACAGCCAAAATACAAACGTTAATAAGTACTATAAAAAATAGGAAATTGTGGAGAGCCATGAACTTCAACTCCCAGAGTATACACGGCCTACGGAAGGGGAGGAAGAAGAAGAAGAAGAAGAAGAAGAAGAGCAGGAGTTATGTGTATACGAGTCAATATATCAGTTCCATTGTATATATATATATATATATATATATATATATATATATATATATATATATAGTTTATGCAAATTTAGGTAATCCGTATGGGTAGACCTGAGGAGGATGATATCCAGAGAGCTCAATGTAAAATTCAGAGCAGATATGTTTGAATAAAAGACAGACCACGTTAAGATTCCATGTAATAAGCTATTTCACCATAACCCCTTCAACAGGGTTCTGGATCATCAGACTTTACTTCCAAAAGCTGAAATGAAAAATGAAAAGAAATTCACACGTTTTTTACGGACCTCATCAAGTATACGCAAAGTTAACGAAGTGAGGAAGTGAGGTGGGAGAGAGGATATGAGTGTGTCATATGTATCATTTTAGTTTCCTATTTTAACCCCAGTGTGTCGGCTGGATGTTGCTCAAATCTAACGCGTCTCATATATATATATATATATATATATATATATATATATATCTTTAGGCACAATTTTCTCGTTTAATCGTTCTTCTATATTAATGACAGCCCATGATTGTAATTATAATCAGAATAAAATTGATATATAATATAAGTCAATATAAAAGTTCCCGGGAAAAAAAATTCTCAGACGATCACATTGTATCTAATGGCTTACTGTTTTCCAAAACTGAATCCTAGTGCCACTGTTTTCACATGACAACAATCAAAACCTACTTTGCTGACTACGCTGGTGAAACTGAGACTGACTAGATCGCGCCTACTTGCTCCAAAGTATTCGCGGTTCAATTTTCACGCTTGGGTTGTATGTATCCTCTGAATGTCCGTCGTTTACGGAACGGAAACACTTTGTGACGCCTTTCGTCTTTCAACTTGATTAAACTATTCTGAATTTGTGCCACGCCAAACCAACTGACTTTGTGGAAAAGACTCGCTTTAAACTCGTATTGATAAATGTTTGCCACCTAATGATTTGTCGGTAGCACGGAGATGTTTGTCTTCTCTCCCCCCCCCCACCGATAATTACCAACTGCAACTGAACGTGAACAACACACAAATCACAGCATTTCTATAATGATTTGGCTTAGTCTACTGGCAATAACAATCCGACATTTGCCAAAGTCATTCGAAGCACTCTATCTAACAATAACCGTGGCATACAATACTTGAAAATGAGTGACTGGTTTATGACTTACATATCTCAGACATTGAGTTAAGTAGTTTTTAAAGTAATGTGATACTCTAATAGCAGAGATGGAAAAGAAATTACAAAATCTCCTACAGAAGGTAGCGACGGAGAGTGAGAAGAAAGGACTAAGCATAAACTACAAGAAGACACAATGCATGGTCATCAGCAAGAGGATGGGTCCGCAATGTGATTTGCAGGTCGGGAACACTAAAATCAAGCGGACGCGGAAGTTTAAATATCTGGGAAGCGCCTTGACAGAGGACGGTAAATGCGACACTGAGATCCAAAGATGTATTGGTATGGCCAAGGACACATTCCAAAAGCTGGACAAAGTATTGCGAAACAGGATTATTTTCTTGGTAACAAAGAAAAGAATACTGAGACATTTGGCATATGGTAGCGAATACGTGACATCTGGCATATGGTAGCGAATGTTGGAGGATTTCCTCAAAAATGAAGTGACTCGAGACAACAGAGATGTAGTTCTACAGAAGGATGCTAAGGACCGAATGTCTGAGCAAAGTTGAGGCCTTAGGGAGAATTCCAACAAGGGGCGGGCGTATACTTAATATCAGGAAGAGGTAGCTGAAGTGGTTGGGATATATAATGAAAATGGAGAGCCTGGACAATCTCATGCTCACGGGTCGAATAGAAGGAAAGAGAGACAAGGGAAAACAACGCTGGTTTAAGTAAGTGGATAAGAGAACGTGGTCTTTGGGAGGAAGCAGAAGGAAGGAACTTGTTGAGAGCTGCAAGGTATAGGAGAAGGTGGAGAACCATGATCGCCAACGTTCTAAAAGGACATGACACATGAAAATAAAGAAACACACTCTCTCTAAATTCCATTGGGCATAGTGCTTTACCCACTCGCCCCCACTTCACAAAAATACACACAAACGCACGCCCATATATATATACACAGATAGAGAGAGAGAGAGAGAGAGAAAGAGAGAAAGAGAGGGTATGATAAGAACGAATAGAGTACAATTCCAACTTTCGTAACGTTTAGTTTAAAAGAATACTACAGAGTAGAGTAATATTATTTGTTTTAGGATATTACACATAAAGCATGTCAAAATCGCTACACAATTGCAGTCGTGTTTTAATGCGTATCAATGTATCTCATCAGTCGATTGTAAATTACTGGCGAGTGAATGACTATTTAGATTTAAATGCAAAATGCAACCTCTTTTTTATATAAAAAAAAACATGTGGGAGGTTTAACATATATTGACTTTACTCTGATCAACTAATCAAATACAAACTAGGTTACATTTAAACTAATCGAAAAATTAAAAATTACTTTTTTTTTTTATAAATGGCTCATAATTTGGTGATGGGCAGCTAACGGCAGCCAGACATAAACGAAACTTGATAAATAGTATTACATAAATTATACAAACCAGGCAATACAGTTTCTTAAGAAATAAAATGCGGGTAGAAATGTAATTTAACAAAATGCTAAACAGGTTATATGCTTTGTGAATTTCTTACATATTTTTTTTGTAATTGATAAAAAAATGTCCTCTTTAAGAAACTAGTAAATAATTTAAACGTATAGAATTATTTGGTAAATTAATATGCAACTGTTAAATAAAGATCATTCATATAAGATGTTAAAAACATTTAACAATCAATGTAAAATATCAAAAATAGCAAACAAATAACAATACATCTCTACAAAATGTTACTAATACTACCAGTATATTAATACAAAATCATATTCAATCCAGAATAATCTTACAAATAGACAGACATATAGCCATATGTAGTTCAACGTATTACAAATAAAATATAATAATATATACGAAAAAAGAATTATGCCAAATAATATGTAAGAAAAAGCATTATCAAATTACAAAGTTTAACTTAATTTTAAGGTAGCACGACTGCAACTGTCTAGCAATTTTTACAACTTTTCGGTGTAATACATTAAATAACTATATATATATATATATATATATATATATATATATATATATATATATATATATATATATATATATATATAATAAGTACAGGATTGATATATATATATAAACTTTGACAGAAAATTTACCAGTAAAAAATTCGTATATCACCATATTTGTACATGAACGCACAACTGTAAAAAAAATTAAAATCAAACTCAGCGTTGCTATTGCACGCTCCAAAAAAAAATAACTCATTTCCAATAGAATTTTCGGATACAACAATACATATATTTTCGTTGTCCTCTTATTACTAAGAGAAAAATCAAGAACAACATCTATTCCATACCTGAAGATGTCTGTAGGAACAGACGAAAGCTTGTAGTAAAAATAAGAACTAATGCGGCAGAAATTTATAGAAACAAGGATCTTTTCATTCATAATGGATTCGGAGGTTTTTGTATATTATTTGAATTGTTTGCGACGATGGATTTCTCGCCAATTAAATCATTAACCTTTGCATTTGTTTTTGCGTGAATAATTCATGAATATATATATATATATATATATATATATATATATATATATATACAAGGATATGATTAAATTCCAATAACCAACAAATACAATTCTTAAAAATATTGAATGTAGAATAAAGGGTTTTCAAACCGTTTATTCTACATTCAACACCATCACTTGATAAGATACCAGAAGTGTTGAAACAAAATGGCCATTTTATAGAGATTTTATAACACTTTTCTGTTAGAATTTTCGAATAAATGACTATATATATATATATATATATATATATATATATATATATATATATATATATATATATATATATATGTGTATGTGTATAATCGTGTATTTCAAAGCAATACATCTTTCGTACAACTTTCAATAAAAACGACTGAAAATCACTGTCATTAAGTCTTTTACTCATTTTTCTTCTGTCGTAGCAGTGTTTTGTTTTCTGGGCGTAAAGTGCGTAAAACCTGTCTGAATGGTTATAAAATCCGTGCCCTTTCCGCAACTCTATTAGCCATTATCAAGCATCTGTATTTTTTATTATTTTTAACCGAATGTGTATATTTTATCCACACATTCATTTAACAATAAAAATGAATAAATAATACATCCATGTTAATGGCTAATAATTGCTGCCCAAATACAAATTATATATATATATATATATATATATATATATATATATATATATATATATATATATATATATATATATATATTCTGAGTTAGTTGTTTTATGCAATCGTTAATATTACCAAAGTTCATACCTATTTATTTTTTGTCTTAGTAATTTCATTTTCATTGGCTTTCAAAGATTGTGTTTTGAGTATAGTTACGTAACTGTTTTTGTCTTAACGATTTACATTGTTCGGCCTGTTGACCTCGTCTTTATTATGACACTCACGTCTTTTTTGGCCGTTGTATGTTATGTCTATGGTAATAAAGACGAGTCAATGTAAATAGTTAAATATATATTTATATTTACAGTATTTTTATATTTATGCTTAGAAATATATAGACAGATCCTATATAAAGCCGGGACGTACAATGGCCATAAATGGCCATAACGTCGTGAATATGAGCTCAACAGCCCGCACAATGTAGTACACTAGTAGAAATTGATGTTATATATATATATATATATATATATATATATATATATATATATATATATATATATGAATTGAAGGAGGTCTTCCCCAATGAGTCTCAGATCACGCGCGTATCCCGCGGCCCATCAGGATCGTAGGGGCCTCATATGCACTGCAGCCGCAGTAGAGGTGTTTTTTTCTTGGACAAGAGGAGGTTATAACATGCGGGCTTTATTCTGGTCAACCAATCAAATATGACCTACGTTAAATTTAAACTAAGCGAAAAAGCAAAAATTGAAAAGTATGAACCCACTTCTTATAACATCTAGTTAATTCCGACGTTATCACTTTTGCTGGAAACAATTACAAGTCACTCAAAATGAACTGAAACATTTAAACTCGAATTTTGCTCTTGGTCGTATTTTCGTGTGTGTGCTTACTTGCATGTACGTATGTGAGAGCTTAATTTCCACATGTTTGTGCTTTATTTTATATGTGTGCGTTTGTGCATAAAAGTAATATATGTTTGAGCTTGCATTGACATTGCATTTACACCAATCTCAATTTTTCGCCCCAGCGAATTCAACCTAAACATCGATGGCTTCAATCTAGCCTGTGCCACAAATATACAAGCAATTCTACAAAATGGTCGATCCACACAGCTCAGGCCATGTAGAAAGGCCGAAAATCTATTGTTTTCCAAATATACTCCTCTTGAGCAAAGCAGGCGTTTAGGTGGGACAGGAGGAATAGAGCGACCTCTGAAAAAGATGATCCTGTTTTTTGGAATCGACCGACGACAATGTACAAATAATCCTACCGGTTAAAAAGAGAGGGAACCATAAAATCTTCAAAGCAATACCTGTTTTATCTGAAAGGTATATAAGTTTTAAGCCATCGGTGTCAAATCTTCTCCTGAATTCATAGCTAATATGATATATCACTTAATTTGTCCATTCTCTCTGTCTCACTCTCACCCACACACACATACACGCGCGCACCACATGCCTATATATATATATATATATATATATATATATATATATATATATATATAGATAGATAGATAGATAGATAGATAGATAGATAGATAGATAAAGATAGAATGATCGATAAACCTAATGAGCCAGAGAAACCTATCCAGGTTTCACCTAAGCGGATCGTCAAGGAAAGCCGTTTAGGTTTGTCTGGCTCACTATGTGTATCTAGGTCTGCTCTACGGTTGTATCGAACTCTTTTAGTTAGTTAGTTGTTTACTCGTGTCGGTTTTTTTTTTCTTTGGGCCTTAAACCTGTATCTGTGCGATTTTTTTCGACAGACTTTCATGTTTCTTAGCTCTTTCTTTTTTTAAAACATTTTTTCCCCTCGAGATTGATTTTATTATTGGCAAATCAAAAATTCGAAGATGTTTCGAAACGAGTATATATATATATATATATATATATATATATATATATATATATATATATATATATATATATATATACCAGGGGAACAAAACCGAGACTCGCGATCCTCATGCAGCTCTTTGATCATTTGACCGTGGATAAATGTTAGCTGAGCTCATTTTTTCATCAGAGTTAACATAAAAAGATATAGAAGAAAAAAAATTCAAGCTTTATAATTATTTACTTGGTATGACATGCGGCCCCGTTGTATTAAAACGTAAGTTTAATCTTCATGGTTAGTAAAAAATATTAAAGGATTTAAAACCAGATACTTACTAAGAAAATAAATAGCATTAAAATATAACTTTATGTAAAGTGTTATTTTTAGCAGTCTAATTTTATGTTACTGAAATACACATTTACACTTTTTTCTTAGAGTTCATTAGTATATTTAAATCGCTCAATACAGTTAAAACAATCATCAGCCAATGTCTTGAAAACATTTATATATATATATATATATATATATATATATATATATATATATATATATGTGTGTGTGTGTGTGTGTGTGTGTGTGTGTGTGTGTGTGTGTGTGCGCGCGAAAAAATATATAGAAAATAGGAAAGAACTCGTTAGGTAAATAATCCAAAGTTCTTTAGTATTTTTGTTATTATTTTTTAAAAATAGCGCTCGATACAAAAGTAGAGCATAAACATAATTATTTATTTAAAAATATGATTCCAACGCTACATAAGAGTTCTGTTTCAAAACAAGATCCGAAAACTTCAATACAATTATTTGAATTAAATTGAATTAAAGTACCACGCTCTTTTCCATCTTCAAGCGAAATATATTTTGATTCCAAAAAAAAATTCGTAAAATGTACGGCAGGGGAACGAAAACAGCTACAGTTGTGGCAAATGTCAGCAGTAACTGCGTGTTCCAAGTGACGAATCCACAAGAAGAAACTGTTAGCATAAAACGTACGGTTACATCTAGGTATTCCAACAATAAAATGATGAGATACTGTCGGCAATCTACTACTGCACTTAAATTCCTAGAGTCTAGGTACCATAGAGGAAAGTTAATCAGAACAATTGCCATAAAAACGTTTATAGAAACGAGACAGGAAAGCTAATTCATGGCGGTGAGAAAGTGTCTAAAAGCGAGATAACAGGCCAGGACCAATAAATTGGAAGATTCTTCTTTGGATTTTATCAGGAATATCGAAATATATAGAATGCCTACAATCATTAGATCATTACGAAAGAAATTTATGATTATATACCTGTGATTGTTTAGTCCATTGCTCTCACTTTTTCTTCGTTTTCCTCTCTCTTCCTTAATCTCACTCGGCCTCTCTTTCCCCTGAACAAGGAAATTTCATTACAAAGGTTTACCCTTTGGAAACAGCGCAATTATCGATTAATAGATCAATTAAGGTCGTAAATTAGGATAAGCCTCTTCACTTCCAGTGTTGCGAAGAGCAGAGTAATGACTGCCTTTCACAAAGAGTCAACAGACCCTGGCAAAATTGGCACAACCTTGGGGTCTGAGATAAGAGCACGTAGTTCATAAACAAGGTGGGGGTGGTGGTGGGGATAATACGAATTCATTTTACAGTGTTAACATTAATTCTAGTTTCCGCTAAGCTTCTTAGGATGAAAAACGTATGAAGATATAAATTCTTGTCTTTCTAGTTTTCATCTCGTCTCTCTGTTTATCTGGTATATCCCGAACATGCGAAATTAAGAGTAATATTAACTGTCTCCCTACAGGGAATTATTAGACAATCATTAAGCGAACAGTTCGTACAGATGACAGTTAACATGAAATATTTCTCTTAAAAAATTTTTTTTCTGTAATATAGGTTTCCCAAGTCCAGTAGATTTTATAAATATTTCCAGTATTAATGAGGTTTTCCTTTCTAAAATTTTATTTGAAATAATATGGAATGTTGACATTTTGATTATGTCATTTCTTTTCGAGTTACAATCCATTTTAGTTGTTCTATCTGTTGGAAGCCCTGAAGTGAGGTACTTTATGCTATTTAGAACAGTGATTTGTTTGTGTTTCTGTTGCGCCAGACCCCAATGTTAAAAAAGATGGACTCTGCCAAAATCAACAGGATTCACTTGCTCAAACCCATTATACTCACAGTTCTCAGAAAGCAGCTGTATACAGATGACAGTTTCGATATACAGTGTAACCCGGATATAAGAGAGTTGTCGGGACCGGAGAAGAAGTCTCTTATATCCGGGTTTCTCTTATATCCGAATTTGGTCTCTTTTGTTTAGGTAAGTATGGGAACACTTTGGAACCAGAGAAAATCTCTCTTATATCCAGGTTTCTCTTATATCAGGGTCTCTTATATCCGGGTTATACTGTAGTACATTATTATCACACAGACTCACCTAAAAATGTATCGAGGTACATTTTAAACATACTTATTAAAGACAACTGAAATACGTTTCGTAATATTTTAAAGTTTGTCTTTCTGTCTAATTAGGATATTTTTTATATCAGGATTGTAATTCTAGAAATCAAGTCCAAAATCTAAGCAACAATTTAATGTTAAAAACATAATTCGAAAAGAGTATCCGTTCATTAAACCCCTATATATATATATATATATATATATATATATATATATATATATATTATTTAAAAATATGTATTAATCGACACACAGAAATTACCATACACATACATACATATACATACAAATATACACACATATACACACATGTGTGTATATTTGTATGTATATGTATGTATGTGTATATGTGTGTATGTATGTAAGTGTGTATATATGTACGTATGGAGGTGTTTATGTATGTATATGTATAGGTGTGTATGTGTACTTATGTGTATACATGTTTATGTGTGTGTGTGTATGTGTGTGTATGTGTATATATACATGTGTAGGGGTGTATATGTATTTGCATGTGTGTATATATACATATGTAAGGGTGTGTATGTATTTGCATGTGTATATATATATACATATGTAAGGGTGTGTATGTATTTGCATGTGTATATATATACATATGTAAGGGTGTGTATGTATTTGCATGTGTATATGTATGTGTATATGTGTGTGTATATGTATGTATGTGTGTATATATGTATGTATGTGTGTATATGTATGTGTCTATGTGTATGTGCGTGGATGTATGGGTATATGTGTGTGTATATATATATATATGTATGTATATGTATATATATATATGTATAGGTATATATATATGTATGTGTGTATGTATGTATATGTATATGTATATGTATGTGTATGTATAAGTATGTATGTATGTATGAATGTATACATGGGGCATATGTATGCGTGTATATGTATGAGAAAAGTGTGTGTATATGAATATAGATGAATATGTGTATGTGTGGATATGTGAATATATTTTTAGGTTTTTTATATATATATATATATATATTTGTGTTTATATATATATATATATATATATATATATATATATATATATATATGTGTGTGTGTGTGTGTGTATGTGTGTATGTATGTGCATGTGTATGTACACGTATGTCTGGGTGTGTGTGTGAGTACATGCCTAAGTGTATGTACCTTCTTGTATATATTTTTTTTGTGTGTATTAGTATGTGTTTTTGAACATAGAAATATTTGGTCCTTGCGAAATGAGACAATCGTTATATTCATCTTCATATATTTATATTTGATTTATAACCTGTAGTCTATACTAATTTTCCCAATTACAAAGCGGCCCTTTAAGTAAGCACAATTTTATTTTCCTTCGTCCCATCTCTCTCCCCCACCCTTTTTTTCCCCCTTCCTATCCGAATTGTCTGTGGTGTGTATATGTCACCACGAAATGTATCTTTATGTATTAGACATCCGTCGACTTTCTTTCTCTCCTCTTTTTAAATCCACCCCACCCACATCTCCAAAAACTCTCTCTGTTAAGGTTTCATGTCACTCCTCCTCATACTTACACTTTCTCTAAATTCTGTTTTGATTTCCGGAGTTGTTTTTTTTCTGTTTTCATTTTGAATTTGTAGGTCTGATGATTTGGATCGTATTTACGATTCCAATGGAATAAATTATGACCATGGAATATTAGTGTTTAAGCCTTTTTATTATATCCTTACTCTGTCCTAGACATTGAGTTCTACCTGGATCCTTCCTCTTGGAAAATTTTTTCTGAAAATATACATGTATGGGAATTTTTTAGATATATTTTTCATATGTATGTATATTTTCCACTAATATTATATATATATATATATATATATATATATATATATATATATATATATATATATATATATATATATTTTAGCGATATAAGTTGATGTTTTTAATGACTGTTCTTTTCAGCCATTCACTTCCATCTCTGATGTAAACTGATATTATATCGGGGATATAATAATGGCCATAGCGGGAGAAATGGAAGTAAATGAGTAAATCTTTCTTACATATCTTACACCTTTACACTAAAATATTTTTTAAAAATTCAAAATTTTAAGTTTTTTAAATCGTTCTTCCAAGTTCTCTCCTGTTACATGGAATAAAATATTACAAAGAATAGATTTCCACTCATTAATTCCCTGTTAATCTTTTATTATTGAAAAGCTAGTTTGAAAGCAACATTTTCAAATTTATTTATGCACTTGTTTTAGACATTTTTTAGATAATTTTTAATATTTCAATTGTAGAATTTCAATCATTGGTTCTTTAGCTTAAGCCGATGAAAATTTAAACTAAATTGCGGTATGATAAGCTCTACTGTTGAGTCAAGAATAGCCTTGGTCGTGAAGCCCCGAAACTACAACATGGTTGGGTAACGATGATTCCTTCAACGAACAAATGTTCAATTACATTTTATTTTGTATTATTTATTTTGTATAATTTAATACACCATCGATCTTTGAAATTACAAGGTAACCAAAAACGTTCTGTCCGTTTTTTGGTTAGTCAGTTGAAATATGTACGAAATGCGTGTAGCAATTGTTTTCAAATTCGAACAGCCGGAAGTATGAACATCAGACGTTATAAAAAACACACACGCACCGTGCCCAGCCAGCAGTTATAATCTGGACAGCTGTGAGAAGGATGGAAGTGTCTAGAGATCTCGTTTGGGGCTCTTTGCTTTACGACTTCAAAGTGGGCTTATCAGCAGCTGATCCTCTTCTTGACATAGGGGCTTCCAGCAGCCACCCTCTTGACCCAGGGCACCATTACATCCCCAAATCAATTTATATAAGCCATCGTGTTAAGTTTGGGGATTTCCTGGAAGATGAGTGGAAGCATAACATTGCCATCACTAGTAATCACTCTAACCACCATGATGTTGACTGGATACATCATCCAAGTCTTTCTAAATCCTCTGCACTCTTGACAACCAAACGCTTTGAAATGGTCTTAGTAGAGATCCAGATTGCCAACCAAAAACTATGAAATGCCTGTATTGGAGTTTTCCAGCGCGAATGACTGGCGGACTGAATTGCGTCTTGTTGCTCTTTTTTCTCTCTTGCAGACGATACCTACGTGACCCTCCCAGAATGTGCAGTCAACTAAACCAAAAACAATTGTGGCCATGATAAAAAATATACATATATGGACATAGCAAACCCGATACGGAAAGAGCGTGTAAATATACTAAAAAGGCTGTCGGTATCAAGCAGTGGCGAAATACAGCCGAAGCTATTGAATGGTCCAGTAATATAAAAAAATTAAAAAGTATGCGCATTTTTACAGTTAGATATCTGTGACTTCTACCCATTTATAGCGGAAGATCTAGTGATGGCCGCTATGAATTAAGCAAAATATACTGCCATATTTTCAACTAAGAACTAAATATCAGAAGAAAGGCACAGAAACCGATTCTATATCATTACGGAACTGTATAGACTAAGAAAATAACCAAAATTCTTTATGTATCCATAGAAGCACATGAATCTTCAGGAACATGTGAAACTTGTAAAGATATTTTTACTATGGCGACTCAGATTTATCTGCGATATAAAAAGAACGGTATATACAAAGACAACGGGATAGACAAGCAGGCAAGCAAGACAAGACAAGCAGATAGGATGAGAAAGGATCTGACTAAATAATTTAAGGATCATTAACTAAATATTACCACCAATACCAACATTAAAATGGTCAATTTCCGAGACGTTACGTTTGACCTGAGCAAGGTCAGTCATAAACCTAACACTAACCCTCCATACAACAAATGATACGTCGACAGAAAACCCAACTACCATAAAAGGATACTTGATAAATTACACAAATCGGTACAACATAGGTTATCGACCAACTCCAGTAACAAAGAAATATTCGACAATAATAATTCTAGATATAAAAAAACTTTCGAACGTAGCAACCATAATATCAAATTGGAATATGTAGAAAAAATAACAACAAATATAAAAATAAGCTAAAACCAAACAGACCTAACATAATATGGTCCAACCCGCCGTGAGGCATTAATGTCAAAACCGATGTAGTTTGAATTTTCCTGAATTTAATTCACACACATTTTAGTCATTCTCCAAAACTAAAAAGAATTTTCAACAAAAATAATATTAAGGTAAGCTATAGCTGTACAGAAGTTAACATAACAAGAATGTATTAAGTAAACACACAAGCAGAACACTACATAATAATCCTACAAAAAGTCAATACAACAACCGTAAAAACGTAATCTGTTTATTAAATGGCAAGTGCGTGACTGAAGGCATAATCTATAAAGTTAGGATCAATTCAGACGATGAAGTTAAATATTACGTTGGATCTGCCGAAAGCAGCAGGAAATAGCGTTTTTCACACATAAAATGACATTGGGGAAAATTTTTAAAAATCTGCACATAACTTTCTAATATTGTGACGATTAAATAACAATTATAAAACCCAAGAATTGCTTGGGAGAAACATAATCGTGAAAGCTAAACCATATAATGGAAAGGGATACATATCTAACTTGTGTTTGTTGGAGAAAGTCATTATATTAAAACATTTAAATAACCCAAACTTAAAAATATTAATATAACATAATATACAACGACTATTATTATTCTAAGAACCCGTCATTAGAAACATTACTATAGACGCATATAATCCCATATTTCCGAACTCGTTTAAATTATGACATATGTATATATAATTTCACCTTTCTAAGTATAAGTATTTGTTCCAAACACAGATATAGTTCTGATCTATTATGTTTATACCAACAGTACAAGATAACTTTCATTGTTATAACTATGGTATTTAATAAAAAATCAACGTTATCCCCTTGATACCAAATTTGTTTACTTGATTTCAAATTTAAGTATTTTTTTTTAGTTCTTCGTCATTCGAACTTAAAAAAGTTAAGTGATATAAATTATATATAAGTAATTATAATATTTTAAGCAACAATAATTAAATAAACAAATCTTGACACACAATTTTAAATGACCGCTACGAGAACGCGATTCTCATAAGAGTCTGACCATACCTAGCAAATAAAGATTGCAAGAACGCATAAAACACCAAGCTGCATATTATATATATATATATATATATATATATATATATATGTGTGTGTGTGTGTGTGTGTGTGTGTGTGTGTGTGTGTGTGTGTGTGCGTGTGTGTGTGCATAATCGTAATAATTATTTAAAAAATAAAACAATGGACACGTTTTATTGGAATAAACACTACAATAGAGTATTACAAGTAATGAAAATATCCGATTAAAAATAAATTAATTAATTATTAACTGATTTTAGACGTGGGGAAATAAGTTTGATAGGAAAGAAATGGTTACATCAATGTTAACATTTGGAAAATACATAAAAAAGAAAAGGAAATGAAAAGACAAAGAAATGAAAGAGGATTTCAATGAAAGTTGGAAGTTTGGCGCCATTTCTGTGTGCAGTCGAAATTATATTCTGTCTGGTTACGACTATGACACTTAGGAATTCATTTAACAAAAAGAAAGAAAAAGAAAGAAAAAAAACAGGGCTTTCAATATCAATAATATGTGTAGTTAATAATTTTCTGAAAAATTATGTAAATCTTTTCAAAAAGTTTCAAATCTAATCTAAAAATAGGTTCTCGCTTAATATCAAAGGAAAAAGAAAAAAAAATTCCCATAATAATAATTATAAAAAATACTGAGAAATCTTAATAATAATAATAAAAAATAATAATAACAATAATAATAACAACAAAAACAAAATGAAAATGAAAATAGTAGTCATAACAAAATACTATATAATTAACGAAAAACAAATAAGCAATCAAATATGTTTCCTTAGATTATAAATTTACATATGAAACCTCATATGATCCTCCATATCCATATATATACACAAATATATAGAAGAATCTCTTTATATTATCTAACGTGTAGTATCAAATTTGGTATAATTATATTTTTCTACCGTTCTATTATTATTACATGTATATACATATATACAGTGTATCACAAAAGTGAGTACATCCCTCACATTTCTTCAAATATTTAAGTATATCTCTTCATGGGACAACACTGACAAAATGACATTTTGACACAATGAAAAGTAACCTGTCTGCAGCATATATAACAGAGTTAATTTATTTTTCCATCAAAATAACTCAAAATATAGCCATTAAAAGCTAAATCCCTGGCAACAAAAGTGAGTACACCCCTTAGGAAAAGTTGTCAATATTAACATACAACATGTCAACTGTCAATATTTTGTGTGGCCACCATCATTATCCAAAACTGCCTTTACTCGCCTGGGCATGGAGTTTACCAGAGCTTCACAGGTAGTCACTGGAATGCTCTTCCACTCCTCAATGACGACGTCGCGGAGCTGGCGGATATTTGAGACTTTGCCCACCTCCACCTTCTGTTTGAGGGTGGCCCAAAGATGTTCTATTGGGTTCAAGTTTGTAGACATGCTTGGCCAGTACATCACCTTTACCCTCAGCCTCTTCAGTAAAGCAGTGGTTGTCTTGGATGTGTGTTTGGGGTCATTGTCATGCTGGAACACTGCTCTGCGACTCAGTTTCTGGAGGGAGGGGATCATGCTCTGCTGCAGTATTTCACAGTACATGTTGGAGTTCATGTTTCCCTCAATGAAATGTAACTCTCCAATACCTGAGCACTCATGCAGACCCAGACCATGACATTCCCACCACCATGCTTGACTGTAGGCATGTCACACTTATCTTTGTACTCCTCACCTGGTCGCTGCCACACATGCTTAAGGCCATCAGAACCAAACAAATTTAATTTCGTCTCATCAGACCATAGGACATGGTTCCAGTAATCTATGGGCTTTGTTGACATGTCTTCAGCAAACTGTTTGCGGGCTTTCTTGTGTATTGCCTTCAGAAGAGGCTTCCTCCTGGGGTGACAGCCATGCACACCAATTTGATGTAGTGTGCGGCGTATGGTCTGAACACTAACAGGCTGAATCCCAATCTCTTTAATCTCTGCAGCAATGCTAACAGCACTCCTACGCCGATCTTTCAAAGAAAGCAGTTGGATGTGACACTCAGCACGTGCGCTCAGCTTCTTTGGACAACCTACCTGAGGACTGTTCTGAGTGGACCCTGCTCTTTTAAAATGCTGGATGATCTTAGCCACTGTGGTGCAGCTCAGTTTCAGGGTGTTGGCAAACTTCTTGTAGCCTTGGCCATCTTTATGTAGTGCAACTATACGTTTTTTAAGATCCTCAGAGAGTTCTTTGTCATGTGGTGGCATGTTGGAACTTTCAGTGACCGGTAAGAGAAAGTGTTAGAGCTGCACTAGAAATTTGAATACACCTGCTCCCCATGAACACATGGGCATAGTTACATTAATGAGTCACATGACATTTTGGAGGGAAAAGTACTCAGTTTAGACATTTAGGGGTGTAGTTTCTTAGAGGTGTACTCACGTTTGTTGCCAGGGATTTAGCTTTTAATGGGTATATTTTGAGTTATTTTGTGGGGAAAAGAAATTAACTCTGTTATATATGCTGCAGACACACTACTTTTCATTGTGTCAAAAGGTAATTTTTTCAGTGCTGTCCCATGAAGAGATATACTTAAATATTTGAAGAAATGTGTGAACGGTGTACTCACTTTTGTGATACACTATATATGCATTCACGAGCCACATATTAGTACATGTGGACAAATGGAAACTTGCACAAGTCTTTTTGTCATAGTTAACCCATTCACAGTGTTCTTTATATTCCAAAGTACATAGACACATAGACAATATTCTTCTTCTACATGCAGTGTCTTTTCAGGGCGTATGCGATCATAGATATCCTAATTATGCTATCGTTGAAAAAAGCTTTTAAATATATTGCCTTTTTATTTCTCCTAAACCCAGTATCGCCATAGATTTACTACAGTAGCTTATGTGTTGTTTTCGTCTGTCTCACTTACCTTCAGTCTGTCATGTGAGTATATGGTTTTCAAAACTATCTTTATGTGCCTTTATTAAGGTCAATTGTCTCTTCCTGTTGTGATGCATAAGTCTCCTTTTCGTTTCAATTTTCTCTAAATCTTCGTCGTTGCTCACATGCTCGGGAAATGGTAATGTCGGCGTCCTCCCGTAGAACTATATTTACGAGGCCTCAAGTCTTCTCTTTAGCCGTAAGGTGATTGTCAAATATACACTGCCACCAGGATGGACTGATATTACGTAAGTATTCTGTCCTCATTTATTTGTTTCCCAACGAAGTTTTTTTTCACATGAGAGTCATGGAAAAATAATGGGGAAGACCGGGGTTCAGTGGAGCAATGCGTACGATTCGAACGTTACACTTTGCGACTCACTTTTAGACCATTCCTCTGATTAATTATTTTAGCCGATAGATGAGTCCATGTTCAACAAATAGTGTAGAGAAGGTCGGTATTTTTTCTAATCAACCTTTTATTTTTTTAAATAAATATTCTTGGCTCTCTCAACGCATCTTCGGATTTCATTGTGGCATTTAGATGCGCAATCTTGCTATCTCTCTCTGTCTCCTTCTCTGTCTCTTTCTCTCTCTCTCTCTCTCTCTCTCTACATACATGTATATATATATATATGCATATATATATATATATATATATAGGTGTGTGTGTGTGTATATATATATATATATATATATATATATATATATATATATATATATATAAATTAATTGATTTAAAATATGTTTTTTTTCGCTACACAGTTTCAACCATGTTTCAAAAATAGAAGATAAAAACACCGAATTTAATTTTGTATCTCCTTCTCTTCAGCCTTCTCCTTCTTTTCCTTCTTCTTTCTTTCTCCGCAAACTCCCCCCGTAGACTTGACGGCAAGTGTTTCATCGTCGTGCGTTTATTTATTTTTTAAATAATAATATATCGTAATCTGTGTTTTTTTTCTTCTTTTTAATAAAAAAAAACAAAAACATTAGGTGGCCAGTTGTTAAAATATGGCCCGATGAGACCAAAAGGACGAAACAATGTCTCGCAGTCAACTGACCTCATGATTTTTAATATATATATATATATATATATATATATATATATATATATATATATATATGTATGACAAGGTGAAAAAAAGTTTTCCTTTTAAGCGTTTCGTCCCTTAGGGCTTCATTTTACTAGGTCGATGCCACTGCACATGCGCAGGAACGAGATCTGGGAATTTAACATTTAGAAATTTTGTCGTATATATTTTAGCCAATTTCATTTAGATTATTTTTGGTTTATGTTTCCCTCTGTTTTGTTAATAAATATCCAACATTGTGATAACAGTGTATCGATCAAATATTGTTAAACTTTGTGAGACCCTTGAAAAAATGTACTGTTAATGAATTAGCGATAAAAGCACTTTCTAAACATTTTCGACTCAGCTATTTTTTTTCTCTTTTAATAATTAATCGCTACTTTTAATTACCACTAATGAAGAATCATGACAGGTCTTTTAATTCTCAGACTTGCATCATTATATGCTTTGTATAAATCCCGGGAAATGTAGCATACTTGTTTTAACCCATTTCTGTTTTTTTGTATATTGGCACGGTGTGCTACTGGATAGTGGCTCGGATTGAGGAATCGGAGAGCCGAGTTCGATTTCCTGGTCGAAAACATTACATTCACTTATGTACTAATATTCTTGGGAAACGTATGAATCCTTTCTTATCCCCCACCCCTCCAGCTATAGGTAAATAGCAGGATAAACCGGTTTCCACAGCAGTCTACCGCAGATAGAAATGACAACCTACTACGGGAAAAAAAAATCTTCCTCGTCAGACATGTATCGAAAGATATATGATCGCCTAAGCGCAAAACTGACTGATATTTACTGAACACATTTTCTACCTGTATGCAGCCGTTTTACATCCAGTATATTTTGGATTATTCTTACCAGATATATTTCAAGTTTACCTAGCCGTTTCAACTGTTCTTTTTTGATGTTGTTTAACAAACACTTTTGCATAATCTATAAAACTGTGCATATCAATCTGCATTTGCATAGCGCTTTTTGATACCATTCTTAGCATAAACATTAGGTGCCGTTTTTGCCCTTTTCAACATCCATAGTTTCAATCTAATTTTACATATCACTGAAAAGTAGATGCTCCCATAGTTGACACTTAGATAAATTTTGCTCTATAAAACTGCATTACCTCAAACACTTATTAATAATTACATAATCGATTTGGTTTCTCTTTCGTCTCATGGATTTCTTCATGTCTTAGGTATTCATTCGCGGGGCACCATTGGAGCCTTTTTTATCCACGTTTGTTATGAGTTGATCGTCCGTATTTGCCAACTATTTCACCGTCTCTCTTTTTAGCTTTGGCATTCAGACATCACCTAACACATACTTCCGTTAGTAAGGCAGTTGTTGTCATATCCACTTTGACCTGGGGTGGTAGCAAATGGCATGTTTTCCAGCTATGGACAAACAAAAATCAACAGTAGATTTTTATTAGATTGTTTTAATCTAATAAAGATCTACTGTTGATTTTTGTTTGCCAAAAATACATTCTTATAAGCAAAATGACAATCAACGCAACACTAAAAAAACATAAAAATGCAATTTTATAGTAAAATTGCCAACAATACATTTTATGATCTACAAATTATATATCTACAAAAACATACCATTATTCTTAAAGTGTAAAATTATGTATAAAATGTTTGGGTTAATTCAAGAAATTAACTGAAACTGAGATATGCAGAAAAAGCCTCTGGGAACGAAATAAAGTGTTAGGTTCAAAATTCCAACGTATATCTCCTGAAGAAGACTGGAGCGTACAACGGTCGAAACGTCATGAATATGAGAATACAGAGAAGGACACCAGTGCGAATAATGTAAATAATGGATAAACTCTATCCAGTTGAAAGAATAAAATTGCGTGCAAAATATTTACATTTCGGCATGAAATAAATCTGTAGATGTTGATATGACACTAAGCAAAATCAACCAAATTCAAGCCTCACATGACGATTGTAATTTCTTCTGATTTTCATTGAGCCACTATACTGTCTAGTGTAGTGTAATACTTTGAGCTGCCAGTGTATAGGCATCTATGATGGATGTGTTGAAAGGCTTTATTTCAGATATTTGAAAGTATCCCAGAACACATATCTACAAGTTTTGGTCGAATGTCAGCCCTACTCGTCTTTCATTTTTCGCACTAGTGATACTGTGTTTGCCACTGAAGAAATCTCCATTGTTACCCACTTCGGTTCACAGACGCCCAAAAATATTAATATTTCACCTGTTCATTTTCTGCTTTATATTTTCTCACAGGCCAAATTGATTTAGTGTTCCGATATTCCAAGACAGCTGAATTAATTTTTGTTTGATGCCAAAAGTCGCTGGATCATGGTCCCCTGACAATTGTTGTTCAAATGTCTTTCCTTACAGGGCGACTAACACAAACACACACACACACAAACGCAGACACACACACATACAAATACAGACACACGCACACGCACGTACTCACAAGCGCACACACATCAGTTTGCACATAGTATACCCAATTCAAAATCGACAGAGCATCATGTGCGTTTTCCTATAAATATATACACATTAATACTACTCTCTCGCTATCTCCATATATATACATATACATACATACATATATATATATATATGTAAAATATATATTCTCTGTTAAAATAAAAAATCGAGTTCTCTACTGATCAGTTTTAATAATTAATATTACTTGGATCCACATGGATTACATACTAACGGTTCGATTACCAGTACTATATATATATATATATATATATATATATATATATATATATATATATATATATATATATATATATATATATATATATATATATATATATATATATATATATATATATATATATATATATGATATATATACAGCAAATTCACTTTTAAGCATCTTTCGCTAAATATGACGAACAAGGAAAATATTAATCTCTACGTAGTTTTCCGCCTTTCTTATATTTTCTTCAAAGCGCTATATAAAAAAGAAACAATAAACAAACCAAGTATCAATACGTAATCTACACGATCCCTTAACAAAGAGACTGATCAAAAACAATTCTTTATAAGAGAGACAGTGTACATTAAACAGCTTTGCCTCACCGTCAGCCTTACCTAGTTTAACAATGTCAAAGGAGTGCTGAAAGTTTTTTTTAAAATCGCCCACTCGAATTCTAACCATGCCCAACAAACGATGGCACCGAATTAACTCTTCTACTATAATTCACGAATAATGCATCTCACACAGTCAAAGCATAAAAATACCACCCCACCTTGAAAATGTCCGAAAGAAACAATGGACGATTGGATAGTTTGCATTCGCTCTTTCTCTCGCACAATGGAAAACTAAATAAAAAAAAAATTAACAAAAAAAAAAATATATATATATATATATAAAAATGAAAAATGTACTTTGAATAATTAATACCGCACAGAATCCGTAGTTTATCAGTGCATACATTGATATTGCTAATGTTGTTAAAATCTATATAGTATGTACAAAATTAATTTAAATCAAGATGAAAACAGAATTTGACTTCCTACAATAATATTAAGTATCGTCACCAAACATCCCTGTCCAAATATTATTGGCGATTAAGAGAAACAAATAAAATACCAACAGTAAAATGGAAACTAATAAATAAACCAAGAACTTGTAGATCTTTGGATGAATCCTAATATGTATGACTTCATGAACAGTTACATATTTTAAAGAAAACTTATTTATTCAAGGAAATGAAATAGCGTTTTTGTGGGTATTGTCTCTATCTATAAAAAGCAGAATGTGTGTGTGTGTGTGTGTGTGTGTGTGTGTGTGTGTGTAACGAATGCACGGCCGCAATTTTCGACGGATTTGCACCAAAATTTACAGACACATGTCCCACGTTAGCGCCAAGACTGACTTGGCATTTCCCAACTCCCATCGATAGTGGAAATAATCGAATTTTCATGCTTCTATGGCAGCTTTCATTTAGTTTGCGGCCATTTTCTACTGACCAGAGTGAAAGCCTATAGTTGGCTGCCACGAATAGGCAGGAAGATTCTCTTGGCCAGCGTAAAAGCCAACAGCTGTCTGACACGAATGTTAACTAGCATGCTAACATGCAAAAAAAATGATAGATGCGTTCGTCACAAGTGTGAAAAATTTAAATCTGCATGGCACTTTACTCCAGTTGGCTCATTCACTTGCTTAAACTCAACGTTGATTCCGATTCCGCAGAACTTAGTTGGGTGTGAACAAGTATTTATTGTTAACATTTTTTTCATTCGGTTTTTTCAGTTACAAGTCCTTTTTTAAAGCTGATCGTTTTGTGTTCATTTTGTTTAGTTCTTTTTTCGTAACAGATTTAATGTTTAGTAAGTATAGAGCTTAGAAAAAATTCGCAGTGTGAGATAGGCAAGAAGTAAGGCATGTAGCAACATCAGCATGGAAAAGGGCACACATTTAAAGGCAAGGAGGGGCAAAAATATTGTCAAAAATATAGTCAAGTGATAGCGATTGCTGTCTGAGACGTACGATTTTTGAATCAAGCACGGGCAACGCCGGGCCATGCTGCTAATATTCCTTTAAAATAATCAATATAAAAATAATTAACATATTTATATATATTATTTGATCATAAATTAAATAATTTATGATTGCTTAATTAGATTCTAATATATTAATTACCATATATCGTCTATTAGTAAATTATATATATATAGTATTTACATATGTATAAAAAAAAAACATAAGTATAAAAAATATGACTTATTTTATTATTTAAATATCGTTTTCAGAAAATCTCGATGTAGTTTAAAAAAATAAATAGGTAAATGACAAATACATTTTAGCGTAAAACTTAATATATTAAAATAAACCAGGCAATAATAAATTAACAGGATGAAAGAAAGTCAATTTTGCTAGACAAAAATCATAACCCTCATCCAAATTTAATCGAATTTAAATTTACTGCACAAAGAAACACTTGCTTTTTACAACCAACACCCGCTTAATAAAAAAATGGGAATTCTCTTAAGATCACTTAACTAAAAGATAGTGTTAATTCAATTTTTTTCGGAGGTTATTCTTAGCATTGCTTGAGAATGTAACCGAACTCCGAATTTTAAGTTTAAACTTTAAAGTTAAATATTAACATTTGAGCTTCAGTTTCGAAACATAATAATTTATATGTCAGGATTGATACATATATATTTTTTTTAAAATAATTATATATATATATATATATATATATATATATATATATATATATATGTGTGTGTGTGTGTGTGTGTGTGTGTGTGTGTGTGTGTGTGAGTGATTAAATTACTTACAAACATTATGTATGTTTATTTTATTATAATCCTTTAATATTCCCGAATATTTTCCGACTATTACAATCAAATGAGAAGAGAAATGTACTTTATTCGAAAATTATATCATAAATATTTTATAAAATCACTGCAAAAATAACCATTTGTCAAGTGCTTCGTCCACCGCAAGAAAAGTTGGCTCCCTGTGCCGCGCCAGGAAATTTTTCTCCCCGGAATCGATACTTCAGATCTACAAATCAACAATTCGCCCTTGGATGGAGTTTTGCTGCCATATATGGTCTGGAGCCCCTTCTGTTTGCCTCGGGGTTCTGGATAAGATCCAGAGGCGGATATGCAATATAATTAGCCCTGTTCTGTCATCTCGTTTACAGTCGGTCTCTCTTTTTTACAAATACTTTCATGGTAATTGCTCAGAGGAGCTGCATTCGCTGGTTACCAGACTTCATGAGTTCAAGCGCCCTACGAGGCTGGCATCCCGCTCTCACCCTTTCACTGTTGAAACTATTATATGTAGCCGTCTCCAATAGCTTCATATCTCGCACCTCTTGCCTGTGGAACTTCCTTCACTATTCCTGTTTCCCTGAGAGCTATAATCTCCAACTATTCAAATGTAATGTCAATCAACATCTCCAGTTGTCTTGATCTATCCACTATCCTTCTCCTCAACCTTTTCTCTATCACTCTTATCTGATCTTGCTCCAAATCATCTGTAACCCCTTGCGTCCTAATGGCTTCCCGCCTTGCTTGGTTTTAAACGCTTAAAAAATGTTATGTTGAAATAAATTTAATTTATTTTATGTGTAGCAATAAACTCGAGTCTTGTTGACCGTTGTTTACAAATCGTATTTAATTAGAGAAGCTATTCGTAATAAACGTAATGTAGGAAAGAATTGCAAACGCGTTTTACTCGCTATTCTATGGAATGCCATATTGGTTGTATGTGGAATGCAAACATATACATCAGGCACGTTTTACATGATATCGATGGCGTTAATGCAATCTCTTGATGAACAGACACAAATAAACAATTAATTTACGAGTGACTGTCCAAGTTAATTGTCTATCTTCAAAGAATTGTTTTCTATTTTCATCCCTGAATCACAACAGAGATATTTTGATTGAAAGTAAAAGCAAAACAATTTGGCAATATACGAATCTTTCAAAGTTAATTTGCATTGATGTTAGCAAGTAAGTTTACAAGGAATAGACGTTAAGAATCTAAAAAGGCGTATATGAAAGAATGTAATTAAACAGGTATATTAATAATTTCTATTATGCACAACGGAGAAATATGAATGGCTTCAATATTTTCAACGGACTAATTATAATGATGCATATAAATTAAACGATACACCGGAAGTCGAATATATCATACCGCTTTCGAATAGATAATTCTTACTATATAAACCTCTTTTGCACCGTGTCGTGTCTACGCAATTGTTTGATGGCTAGACAGATCTTTACATTCTTTGACATCAGAGGTTTATACGTGCGGTACACTAGAGTGCCGTACGATCCTCTTTATTTCTTCGCTAAATAAATTAAAAAAATAAGAAGCGCGAAAGACTACGCTCAACTGAAGAAGAAATGAGTGTCTGCTTATTGCATATTAGACCAAACACTTAAGAAATCTCCCAAAAAGTCACTAGGTACAGGTTCCACACTAAATAAGCTGCGTGAATAGTTGAATAGAAATATTAAAATAAATAAATTTCTTTTTTGATATCTGTTTATATTTCTTAGATGAGATATAGTGTACACTATTTATATTGTTCGTACTATTTTCCTCATCTTTTTCATCATATTTATTACAACGTTTCGATCGTTGTACGCTCCGGCCTTCTTCGGGTGGTTGGAATGTCGAACTGAACCCTTTATTTCGCTCACTGGGGTAGACTGTTCTATTTCCACGTGCCATGTTTTAATGTATGTCAGTTATCAGTTATTTCCTGTTAATTCCCCTCTCTAAGCTCCCCACTGCCTTAACCGGGTATTGAACTCACAATCTTTGGGTCCTGTCACTAGATATAACCAACGCCTTTATCCACTGTGTCAGGTGTTCTTTTTAATCTATGGTTTTACTTCATAACATTTATATGGATCTCCTTTAATTTTTTTTGCTAAAATTGGCCTGATATTTGGTTTGCTTCTAAGTGTTCCGTTGCTGAACAAGGTTTGATAAGTATTGGTCTACACGTTGGTCCATATCTAATTTGATAGCTAATTTGAGCCTTCTACCGACTGGGTATGAAAAACATTAATCCGTAAAACATGGTTCTGTATTTCCCATATCACTATACTCCTAACCTCTTCATGTCTAAGGTTAATTATTATCTCCCCACTCCTATCCGCATAAACCGTCTCTTACTCTGCAACACTCCAGCTCATGTCCCCAACCCTATATTTTATAGGGTGAACCTCACTATAAAAAGAAACTAAATCTGTTCTCGTTCTATCATCGAAATTAAGAACCGTTAACCCCGAGATAACAGGATAATGTAGCGAAGGTTCAAGGTCATATAAACATGATTCCGGAATTTGGCAATCAGACCGTGTCTTACAATCAGACCCTTGGAATACGAGCAGTACTCCTCTAGATAGTCTCCAATTTTCTTGACTGATTGAGACGCATGTTGTTGACAGATCAACTAATTTTGCACACGCTATGTGTGAAAAAACAAAACCAAAAAATGCCCCATTTAACATAGTTTGAAACACTTGATGGCCATGATCGTACAGGGAGAGGTCAGCCATCAGTGTGTGTAGAGCGTTAATTAGAAACCAATTATTAATTTCCTAAAATGATGTATATTATTTCGTATCGATATAAAATCTCTTGATTTTTTTTAACCAATTCGAGTCACTGGGTGGGAGGAATTAGTTGACTCGAAACCATAGTGAGAGCATTGTCAGTTTTGAGATGAAAGATTCACACAATTGTTTTTTCCATAAGATTATTAGCAATACCTTCTCAATATTGCTCATTCATTGCCGACGTTTTTTCACAATGTTCAGAATTATATATTTGAATTAAAGAAAAATAAATCTATTTTAAAAATAATAATTCATAATATAATATAGATATTAGTTTCATTTTGATAAAGATCAACTTACCACAGTAATGGTACTAAGCGATAGTTAACTTACGACACACCGCTTTAGAACGAACACCGAGGCATTTCTTAAGTTTTGCCTAATTTTCCGGAAAATGAAAATAATTAAAACCCCAAGAAAATTTCGCTTGTGTATAATTACATAAAATCAATTTTTGTAAGTATATGTGTGTGTGTATGTGTCTGAGCGAGTCTGAGTCTGTGTATGTGGGCGCGTGTGTGTTCATGTAGGGGAAGAGTGAGAGATAGAGCGAAAGAGAGAGAAAGAGTGTGCGATGGGTAAATTGTTGCGCGTTGTTCGTTTTTATTTTGTTGACTGCGCAATATGGTAGTGCACTTTGGTTATCGTCTGCGAGTAAAAATCACAATGATGCAATTCATTTCGCCATAAATTTGGAAAAGGCATACTGTATTTCTTGCCATTCACATCGGAAGCTCTAATAAAAACATTTTTAGAATGACTGTGCGTCATTCTGTGGACAGTGCAGAGGATTCGGAAAGAGTTATATGATATATCCAGTCAGCATTATAGTGTTTGGAGTGATCGCTAGTGATGCGACGTTATGCCGCCATTAATCTTTCTACAGGGCCTCAGACTCAACATCTAGTACTTTGAGAAGATAGCCCCGCCCTGGGACAAAACGATGGCTTCTAATAGACCATATGTCTGGCGACAGGGCTCTGCACAATGCCACACAATTAAGGAGACCCTGTCAGATTAATTTCTGCGACCACATAACCCCTTACAATTGGTCACCTAACTCCTCAGGCTGGGGTACAGTTGAACGAGACACCGACACTGAGGTCAACACAGAGCGGCGCCTGTTTATTTCGTGATTGGAAGCAATCTTCAGGATATGTATATTATGTTGAGGCCTGACTATTTATAAATCTTGGGTAATGGTGCATTATGGTTAGCAATGTCCATTGTATTATCCTAAAGTGTCAGGGTTAGGAAGTAACGGTTATTTTTCAAATATTTCAAGAGGACTCTACAGTGACAACATTAACATAATCCTAAATCAACGGATCATACAAAAACAAACCAAACCAGATGAAAAATTATAAAATTTTAAAAATAAATATAGGCTTAGTATGTAGACTCCCTAGATATTCCTTGGGAGACTGTAAATATCAAACATATAAGAAAAAAAAACAAAAACAAACCAGGTTTCACACCCACCAACTCAGTCAGTTAATAGCTATGCGTGCTACACGCTTAGGCGATCATGTATCTTTCGATATATGACTGACGAGGCAGTAGGTTTCCAATTCTTTCTGTGGCATACTAATTGCCATCGAAGGCTATAGAACCCGGTCTGTTCTGCTATTTATCCATAACTGGTGTGAGAAGAGGATTCATACCTTTTCCAAGGATATTAGCGCCAGTGGCGTAGCTAAGGTGGGGGTGAGAGGGGCGGACCGCCGTGGGTGCCAGCACAGGAGGGGTGACACAATGTCACCCCCAACAAAATTTTTCAACCAGGCTAAGGTGCCAAAAATAGTCTGAAAACAGTGGTGGAGACACAGGGTTTCGCCGGCGGGCATATGACCCCCCCTCTCAACCGAAATAATTTATGATCCCCCAGTTTTGCCCAATACCCCCCCCGTCAGAAGAATTGAATAGAGCATTTTTGTCAAGAAAAATACTTTCAAACATCATTAATAATTAAATGATACATAGAAAATGATGCAACAGAAAATTGGAGACCGGAAAATTAGCAACAGAAAATTACGTCAACCATGAGCCAGTCGAGACTGTCGGATCTGGCTTTGCTGTTCCATTGAAAACGAGCTTACAAGAAAAAAACAGATTTTGACGATGTCATTGACCAGTTTGCCACAATGAAAACAAGAAAACATTCATTCTAAGACCATAGTACCGAATGTCATTCTTTTGTGTATTGCCGTGTTTTGTATTTAGTTGTTCTGGAAGTGAACTGTTGCATTTTAAAAATCTTTTGATTTGAACTGATTATTTTGTGGTATTGGATTTTGTCTTGGATCATACATGTAAACAGTAACGTACCGGTCAGTAGAGTAAAGTAGATGTAGAGCATGTATGAAAATTTAGCTACAGCTAACTATTCAGCATAGGGTGAATCGGGGTCATTGGGGTGACATTTGAGCGGACCGCCCCGGGTGACGTTTACTCTAGCTACGCTACTGATTAGCGCGTAAATGAATGTAATGGATACGAATGGAATTCTAACTCGGCACTCCGATTCCTCAATCCGAGCCACTAAATCAAGCACATTCCTCAATCAATTGACTGCATGTTATTTGATAATTCTTCAAATGAAACCATCTTCGACGAAGCGAAAAATGATTATGAAACAGCACTAAAGGGTTGTGGATTGTTGGCAACAGTCTCATGCACACCACATAGTAGAAAATTAAGCCAACAGAAAAAAAAAAACATCATATTGTTCAACCCACTGTACCGCCTAAATTTAAAATTTACGAAATTAAGCACTCTCCACATGATTTTCAACAGAAACACAGTAAAAAATCAGCCACACGTTCACCGAGAACATGAAACGAATAATAAAAGTTTGCTGGTTATTTTTCTATTGTGGTAACAGAATAATAACCAACAAACCACCCTTAAATGGAAACTGCTTACAAAACAATATCATATTTCAGGCCACTTCAACATTATTATATCATAAAGAAAAAATATACATAGAAATAAATGAAGGAACCTGGAAACAGTGAAACTACACGCATAAAACATCCTTTAAGAACAATAAATACGCGAACCGAACAGACCCTTTCTAAACATATATGGAAACTTTAAAAACAAAAATCAAATCACGCCAAAATTATGATAGAAAATGCGAAAAATGATACCAGCCGACAACAATTATTCCAAAATCTGGAAGCTCTGTATTCAAGAGAAAATGGCTATAATTACTTCTCCAGACTGACACAAATTACTAAATAATCAATCAAAACTTATTTCAAAATCCAGACACTAAAACAATTTTTTATGTTACATAATAATAGAAAACTGAAAGGGATTTCCTTGTAACCTACCTGCCTTGAAAATGCAAGTATATGCATAATGTACAACGCAGATGATGTAAGATATTTTATACAAAACCAATACTTTAAACTAAAATATAAGCTAAACAATCCCGGTAAAATATTAATAATCAGAACAAATAATTTAACAAATTAAGTAAATATTAAAAAAATTAACAAACTCCGAATTTAAGCATAAACACACGTAAATTTAATAATCAAAAACAAATAATTAAGTAAACAATAATACATAATGAGTGAAAAATTAACAAACAACACTATAAAATAACTACAAATAACAGCATTAGAATCCACAATGACTTCTGCCAAATAGCCTCTAGGACAGTGGTTCTCAACCAGTGGGGAATTCTTTCATTCGGGGACGGGGGAGTTCAGGGTTTCAGGAGGAATTGGGACCAGAGTTTGGTAGACACAAACTGTTACTTTTCCAGTATTACATTTATAGTCATTTAATTTATCATACTTTTTATTTACAGAGTTTGGAACCCATCCTGAGTGTCGAAAAAGATGGTGCAGTTCATCATATATTTTATATGAATTCAAATTCATCATCCATAATCTCTATCTATAAAAGGCAGGATGTATGTGTGAGTGTGTGTGTGTGTAACGAATACACGGCCGCAATTTTCGACGGATTTGCACCAAAATATACATGCACAGGCTCCAAGTTAGCGGGAAAGCCAAGATCGACGTTGCATTTCCCAACTCCCATCGATAGTGAAAATAATCGATTTTTTCATGCTTCTACGGCACTTTTCATGTAGTTTGCGGCCATTTTCTACTGGCCAGAGTGAGAGCCAATAGCTGGCTGCCACGAATAGGCAGGAAGATTCTATTGGCCAGCGTGAAGGCCAACAGCAGACTGACACGAATGTTAACTAGCATGCGAGCATTAAAAAAAAATCGATAGCTGCATTCGTCACAAATGGGAAAAATTTAAATCTGCATAGCACTTTACTCCAATTAGCTCATTCGCTTGCTTAAACTCAACGTTGATTCTGATTCCGCAGAACTGGGTTGGTGTGAAAAAGTTGTTTTTGTTAAAATTCTTTATTCATTCGGTTTTTCCAGTTACGAGTCCTTTTTTAAAGCTGATCGTTTTGTGTTCATTTTGTTTAGTTCTTTTTTCGCAACAGATTTAATGTTTAGCATAGAGCATAGAAAAAATTCGCAGTGTGAGATAGGCAAAAAGTAAGGCATGTAGCAACAAGTGATAGCGATTGCTGTATGAGTCGTACAATTCTGGAATCAAGCACGTAGAACGCCGGGTCATGCTTCTAGTGGAAAATAAAGGCCTCAATATGATATTTATAATAAAGCTTTGTCAAATGATTTTGTGAAACCGACGGTTGTAGCAACATTTGAAGAATGTGTATCCTCAACACAAGGATAAGGGCAAAATCTTTTCTACATCATAAGAATGCTCTCAAAAGGAGGAAGCTGGATTAAACAGGCATATTCTAAGAAACAAACAAAAAGGTTGCAGTAGCTTCTTATGCCGTAACACTGTAAAGCAGAAAAAACACATGCGATTGGAGAAAACTTGATAAAACCTTGCTTTCTCAAAATGGTGGAAATTTTGTTGAGAAATGGGTTAGAGAAAATACTTACAGCGGTTCCACTATCAAACAGTACTGTTAAAAGGAGGATAAGCAGCATGGCCATTAGCATCATGGATCAAGTTTTGAAGGAGATCAAGTCTGCAGCCGTTGGCTTATTTTACAATTCAACTCGATGTATCGACTGATGCAGCATTGTTTTCCCAATTATTGGTATTTGTAACGTATGCTCACACGCGTTCATTTAAAGACAACTTTCTCTTTCGTTCTCCTCATAAAACGACTATCAAGGTCTAATATTTTAGAAAAGGTTTCATCTTTCCTTGAATCAGAAACTATTTTGTGAGATAGTGTATGCAGGTGCTGTAAAGATGGAGCACCAGCAAAATCAAGGATTTCAATTTTGTGTGAAAAAGCGAGCTCTAAAAGTGAAAGGCAGTTATTCTATGATCTATCGTCGGGCACTGGCCTCAAAAACATTTCCAGCTCTAGTGAGGAAGGTTTTGGATCAAACAATTCAGATTGTGAATTTTGTTAGAGGAGCACCTCTCACTTCACGACATTTCAAACGGTTATTCATTGACATGAATGCAAGCCACCATTTTTTTTTGTTTTCCACACAAATGTTCGATGGCTGTCAATGTTAAGTAACTGAGCTCGATGTTCGATGGCTGTTCGATGTTAAGTAACTGAGCGAATATTTGAGCTCAAATTATTCCTTGATGTTTACGGTAAGATGCATTTTTTTTTACCTGCCCAGATGGATGATAAGGAATGGATCATGCATCTTGCCTATTTGGTTGATATTTTTGAGCAGCTGCATAAATTGTATATTGAAATGCAGTGCGGGGATATAAACATCAGAAAATTCGTGGATGTCTTGCAAGCTTTCAGGAGCAGGCTAGAAATTGATATGCGCTTCCTATCAAAAACGGAAGAAAGAGCAATCCAAGCATTACTTCCATTTGTGTCAAGATATGTTTATGAGTCAGCCTTTTCGACTCTCTTGTAAATTAAAACGAAACAACATCGTATATTAGAGTTTGAAAATGGTCGGTGATGTGTCTATTCAAGCACTCCTCCGCATATCCCAGAATTGGCGAAGAAAAAAAAAACAATCACATGTTTCTTATTGACTGCAATCTGCATCAGATAAAGATAAATTACAACTTTACAATATCTACTGAACATTTTGTCTATTGCAGTACAATAACCTGATATTTTATTTGTATGTATTGAATTAAAATTCTCCTGACTTTTAACATTTTGTTTATACCAGTAAACTTCAGTTTGTTATGTTAAGTAATTTTAAGTTTTGGTATGTTAAGTAATTTTAAGTAAGCTTTGACGAGCAAGCTGGAAAAATTGTTATACTCTTCCTACCAAAAATGGATGAACGAGCAATGCAAGCATTACTTCCATTTGTGTCAAGTGCATTTTCGTTTATGAGAGCTTGAAAACGGTCGGTGTTGTGTCCATTCAAGCAGTCCTCTGCATATCCCAGAATTGGTGAAGAAAAAACAATCTCGTTTCTTATTGACTGCAATCTTCATCTGATCAAAATAAATTACAACTTTACTATATCTATTGAACATTTTGACTATTGCAGTACAATACCCTGGTATTCTATTTGTGTGTATTGAATTAAAATTCTCCTGTCTCATTAACATTTTGTCTATTGCAGTATACTTCGGTTTGGTATATTAAGTAATTCATTATGAATATAAAATCTATTTATGTTCAATTTGTAATCTCCATAACGATTTTCAGTTGCTATTAAATGCATAGAAATTCACTATAAAAAATAATCTATGTAAAGATACATGCATTAATATGGAATAAAATAAAGGATTTTCAATATTATTTAATAGGATTTGGAATGCAAATTTCGAGGCAGACAATCTCGAATGGAAAGAGGGAATGACATTCTGACAATGGTGAATGGGTTGCATGCGGGGGACGGTTGAGGCCCCCCTGATCTAGAATAATTATAATCATAAACATTATCGGCTACCCGATAACGATTAGGATAATACAATAGATCGTGCTTGCTGTAATGCACTATTGACAATCATACATAAATTGTCTAGTTTAAACACAATACAAGAGTCGTAAATATTGAAACATGGAAGCATGATACAGACTTTCGCCGCTCGCTGTTGACCTCGGTGTCCATTTTCTAATTACATACGCTCTATCCCTGAAATTAAGCACTTTTATACATAAATATCGCATGCCTCAAAATATATATTTGCCTCACGCAAACATACACCAATACCCCCATATATATATATATATATATATATATATATATATATATATATATATATATATATATATATATATATGGGAGATTTAATAGCAGAGATGTTCATGTTAAAAAAATCATTGAAACATGTATTTCGCATGCAGGCACATTAGTTAAATCTATTTGTTATTGGATTACGATCCTCTTTTTAGACAGCAACTGATATTTCCAAATGCTGTATGATTTAATTTATTGACCAATGAAAATACTCTTTGCCGTCTAATCTCTGCATCCAATTTTAAATCGCGCCGAAACCTCGAGGCCAGACAAAAAAAAATACTTGAAACATGTATTCCGCATGCAGGCACATAAGTTTAAAACACTATTTGTGCTTGGGGAACGATCTTCTTTTTAGAGAACTATTGATATTTCTACATCGTGTATGATTTAATTTATTGACCAATGAAAATACTCTATTGTGCTTAATCTCTGCATCCAACTTTAAATCACGACAAACCTCGAGGCTAGACAGAAAATCCGCTGTCTTTTTCAAAATCAATCCCAGTCCGACTACAGCGTAGATATCAGTTAGTTCAAGCCAGATCAACATCAGTAAACAGCAAGTCTTTCCCTCTAAATCTCCACATACATTTCGAAATATTCTCGCTCGAGTACAATAAAACTTCAGAAAAGAAGCTTCAATTTCTAGGATACTGAACAATGCTACTTTAAATAACATTGTGTCTCTCGACAATTATTGCGAATGTGCATATCTATTAGCTTCTATGATCGATATAAAAAGCACTTGTTATATATTAAATGGACATTTTACTTCATTCAAATCTTGTTCTTCATTGACTGTGTTAGTGCCTTTGATGAACAATAATATTTTTCATATAAATGGACAATTTAAACATCAAAACAACCCATGAATTTTATTATTTTTTTTTATTGAATAAAGTATTTCTGTTATTATTGATTGTTGAATAAGATTTGCTTAACTTAAGTTAATTTATTTTTTATGACAAAGACTTAGGTTATCATACTACGAGCGAAAGGAAGGATATAATTTGCATATTTAATTTTTTCATAATTCAAAACAAGATACAAATTTACACATATTTTAAACCAGCAGCTTCAGTTATGTGCCATGCGTGATACACGTAAAGACGATCATGTATCGAAAGATACATGAGTGACGAGAATTTTTTTTTTTCCGGCAGTAGGGTGCCATTTCTTTCTGCGGTGGACCAGTTGCCATTCAAAGTTATAGAACCCGGTCTATCCTGGGAGGAGAAGAGGATTCATACCATACCCTTGGGAAAGGTATCAATCCTCTTCTCCCCACCCCAGGTCAGACCAGGTTCTATAGCCTTGGAGTGCAACTGGTCTACTGCAGAAAGAAATGACAACCTACTGCAGAAAAAAATCTGCCTCTTCAGTTATGTATCGAAAGATACATGATCGCTTAATCGTGTATCCGCATGGCACATAACTGAACTGAGTAGAAAAAATCGATATGATGTATTAACTAATTTAGACAGAAATATTCCATAAACAATAATTATAGAATGATTTTACAAATAGAAATAACTATTAATCATTCAGTTATGTGCCATGCGTAATGCACGCTTAGGCGATCATGTATCTTTCGATACATGACTGATGAGACAGATTATTTCCCGCAGTAGGTTGTCATTTCTTTCTGCGCTAGACAAGTTGCCATCTAAGTCTGCCATGCTTATTACCCATTCTGGGAGGAGAACAAGTGGTCTCATACCTTTCCCAAATTCATTAGCAAATAAGTGAATTGATTCTACTGGAATTCGAACTCGGCTCTCCGATTCCTCAATTCGAGCCTCTAGCCGTTACTTACCCGTAAGAGATAATGTACAAATTTAATTCTCTCTACACATCAGTCAGATTTTGACTGTAACATAAATATCACTGAGTACAAAACAAATTAATTAAAAAGACCAGTAAGTCACTCTTATTTCCAATTCCTACACATAAACTAAAGACTAAGAATTCGAAACTACACTACGATCTCCAGAAAAGAACAATTTCTTTCAACAAGACTGAACAAATTCTGTATTAACTTTGATTATGTAGACAATTACAGTGAATGTACGAATCTGTTATCATTTGTCGCTTCTTATAAGACCTAATTCAGTTATATGTCCCGTCTATCATTCTATTCATTCAGATCATGTTGTTCAATGTGTGTACTAATTCCTTCGCTAAACGATATACAGAAATATCCTAAAATTGAAGATCTTAATAACATAAAATATGCAGGTGTCACAATGTTGAGAGCAGACGCAGAAAGGAAACTATAAAACGTCTCTACAGAAGGTTGTGAGGTGAAACGAAAAGAAAGGGCTAAACATCAATTGCAAGAAGAAAATCCACATTTGTCAGCAAAAGGAACAACCCCAATATAAAAACTAAAAATTGGAGATAACAAAATCAAACGAGTACCAAAATTAAAATATGTTGATACTGTTTTAATTGAGGACGAAAATGTTGGAATATTTGGGTATCCTGTAAGTACTAATGAGATAGCCAAAATGAGCTGACTCATTTTATAGAAGGGTTAACCAATCAGAAGGCTCAGAATATTCAATGCGACGTGTATAAAGGCGGCCATGTTTTTTTCCGAATATTAGTTGCCAGCCTCTGTGACGTCGTCTCCCGGTCGCAGCGCCAACTGTGACGTTCTATCCTGATCTACCACGGCGCCAGTTGTGACGTGGTCGTTCCAGGGTCCTATCCCGGTCACGACACCAGATGTGACGTCCCTAAACAGCACCAATTGTGACGTCTTCGCCGCGGCGCCAGCTGTTCGCTCCTCGCTGCTCCGTCCGGGTGTCGCTGCTCCAAACGTGACGTTCTAACCCTTTGGTGATTCGGGTAGGAATCTGGTTAGATTTGATATCAGCCTCGCCGTTCCCAACCTGCTTCCAACGCCTGGTTACCAAGGTAACTGCACTGATCTCCAGTCTGCCTACCCACGTTGTGAATTGATCTTAGACAGACGAGATCAAACAGGGGTTGGGGCCGTAATGCAAATCGAGTTCAACGGGGTGATAACACACAAATATGCATAAAAGAAAAGAAAATGAAAACTCAAAAAGTTCAAAGTATCAAAGAAAAAGGTAACAAACTTTTTATGTCTTGTTGTTCGGTACATAGGACTGCATCTATCTGCCGACCCGTTCTGTGGATTGTGGCACGTCGCTTTCGCTAGGCAAGTTTTAACGCTTCAAGTTGTCTGCTCTCTAAGAAATTGGTGTTTCGGTGTGTCTTTGGACGAAAGTCGAAAAACTTATTTCTGTGGTCTGGTTCTAAGTCGCTCTTCAAACTAATTGTTCTTGGTTGAAGAAGAGTCCAAAATTTTGCGTGAATCTTGGTCAGCTATCATGATCTATCACCTCTGCCGTCGGTGCGCGAACAGCTGTCTTCTCTGCCCGCCTGGTTCGAACGAACTAACTAACTCTGCCTGCCAGAGTCCGACGAACTCGGCACTCATCTCTGCCGTCGGGGCGCGAACTTCTGGGCACTCATCTCTGCCGTCGGGGCGCGAACTACTGTCTTCTCTGCCCGCCTGGCTCGAACGAACTGAACTAACTCTGCCTGCCAGAGTCCGACGAACTGATTTCTGTCTGGTGGGGCTTCGTTTTTATTGACGCCGTCAAAACCGGGGTGGGTCTGTTGGCGTCAGGGGTTCTTCGATAATTCTAAATACATATCCACCCTTCTTATTTCTGGTTAGGGATTTTCCACTCTTTTCCATTTTTGGTAACTCTTTTCTCACCCCCACTTTCTCACCATGCTTCTGAGGGGCGTGAACTGCCCTCCCCACTTCTTCGTAGCGGCTTCTCATACTTATACTCTGGATAGGGCGTCGACTGTTTCCTTCGGGCGTCACGTGACCACTCTCGGCCAATGAGGTCCTGGTCGGGTATCTTCCCTCCTCCTTCGTGTGTCATGTGATCACCACTTGGCCAATCACGTCTTAGTCGGGCGTGGACAACCCGTGGCTTTGTTTTGGAAAAGAAATATACCTTGCTTAACTAAAAAAAATTAATGATCTCTCCTCTTTCTTTCTTTTCTTTCTTTCAAATCGCCGTTATCATGGGCGGTTAATGTGACAACTCTCTGTTCAACACGTGGCGTTTGTCAAGCAGTTTATCGGTAATGCACTGGACAGCTGTATTATCTGACATGGTCTAAGAAAGGAATTTTCTCCAAGTTTTTCGCCAATTTGGCGTCTCCAAAGCAGAAATAAAAATATGTCAGTTTCCTTCGGTTCATGTGTTTGATAACAAAATTTTATTATCGCAGGGCAAAAGTCTATTCTGTCAAAAAAAAAAAACTTAGCCAGTGAAACTACTTGTGTGGGATTTTAATTTTCCATACCCAGCCAAGAGCCCCAAGCCACACCTGTGTTTCGTCAATTATCAAAATCTAACTTTCTAAAGTGGACTTCTTCTTTGGTGACATCTCTTGATAACACAATTCCATTTTTCGCGGATAAGCGGAAATCGGTCAACGCTTGTTCGCAGGTGGCCTAGATATTGATAACACCTCCTCACCCACTCAATCTCGTTGTCATTGAAATGAAACTCTTTTCGACATTTGATACCTATCAAAAATAACCCTTTTCTTTCTTATTCCCTTCTCTTAAGCCGTGTGTGTGTGTGTTCGCCTATGACCCGTCTCGTATTACTTTTTCCTTTCCCTTTTCTTCGTTTTCTCTTTCTCTCTTCCAAATCGCCTGAATGCATGGCGGTTCAATTCTCTTGCAAAAAAAAGAAAGAATTATTCTTAAAACCTAAAATACATTTCGGCCTTAAATAATCCTCAAATGGTTGATAAACCGTAAAAAAGCAAATCATATATCTATAAATATATCTTTCAAATCGCATGGATGCATGGTGCCACACTCTGATATTGAAGACCTGAAGAATTACTGAACAGCTGCTACTAGTGATATTGGCGTTGTTTCATTGAACACATTACGTACTGCACAAGATTCTATATTCGAAGACTACGGCAAACAGGATCAACAGAAATGTGCGACATTGTAATCTGAAGACGCATTGCTATACGGAAAGACACTTTCCAAAATCTACGCAAAGTATTAAGAAACAGGGAAATTTTCTTAAAAATACAGGGAAAAGTACTGAACTGTTAGATTAAATCAGTCCTCCTATATGGTGACAGAAATGTGCTTCTATAAAACGATATTGAAAACACCGCGGACCAAACATTTAATAAACTGAAAAGATTTACAGAAAATGGAAATATAATAGAAAGGAAGATTATTATTATAATCGGAAAGGGAAGGAAATAATGTTTGGAATATATGATACCCACAGAGCTCTAGTAAATGGACACTAAAACTGCCTAAAGAAAAACAGAAAATTTAAGTGTTGCAAAAGACAGGAAATTGTGGAGATCCATAATCAAAAATGTTCTGAATGGCCACGGCATATAGAAGAAGAAGAAGAGGAGGAGGAGCTTATTTTATGTGTTGGCATAAATTGTAAGAGAATACAAATATCAAAAAGCAATACGTCTTTGATCGATTTATCGCCCACTGTCTTGGCGAATTTTCACTATTCGAGCAATTGATTGAAAATAATCCAGCCATTTGTTAACTGGGGCAGGAATTTGTAAATTTTAACGCCTCCAAAGAAAAAAAACTGCCCTCATTTAAACACCATAGAGAAACTTTTCTGTCATCAGCAAGGCGGAAGCTAGAGTCTTGATGACCAACACACTGCGCCTTCTAGTCTACACGTTTTTGACTGACTTGAGGTGGAACAATTACATTGAATCAATAGCTGCATCTACTGCAAGAAAAGTTGGTTCACTGTGAAGTGCCAAAAGGTTTTTTGCTCCTCAGAGTCAGTCTTGCACATTTACACATCTACCATTCAACCATGCATTTGATATTGCTGCCATATCTAGTCTGGTGCTCCTGCAATTCATCTCGGTATTCATGACAAAATCCAAGAAGGACCTGCAATATAACCGATCCTGACATGGCATCTCGATTTCTGTCACCGTCTCACTGACATTACGTGGCTTCCCTCTGTCTTTTCTACCAATAATTTCATAGCATTTGCTTTGATGAGCTCCTTCTCTTGGTGCCCCGACAACAAATTTAAGCGTGCTATTAGATTGGCGTCTAGGTTCCACCCATTTACTGTTGAAATAGGTAAATGCAAACACGAATTCTACTTCAGCAGTCTCTTTACTCGCACTTCCCCCCTGTAAGAATCACTTCTGTTTCCTTGCTTTCCTGACAGTTACAATCTTCAAACATGTAAATGCAACGCCAATCGCCATATTATGTTCTCTTGAATCTCATCCATCTTCTGCTCTTTTGTCAATCCTCCCTATCCTTAGTTTTTTTTCACTCCCTATAAATCCTGCGTGCTGGTGACCTTTTTGCATTGCTTAGGGTGAAATGAATAAATGCATAAATAAATAATACCCCCCAACTAACTGAGAGCTAAACATGATGAATGTTCTTTCCAAAATGTTCAAGCTTATAATATCAGCTTTTAAAATTTAGACTCTAGCAGATACATTCATTTTTTTTATTGCCCATAAATAAAGAGTTCAATATATCGAATTCTAATACTCCAGATCATTTTACTCAATTATATCTAACCTTCCTTCATATAAGCAGGAGCTTTGAGACAATGGTTGTAAATCAGATCGTATTTCGTTGTGAACATAGAATTTTTTACTTATCAATATATATTGGCTTATATAATATCACTTATAATAATCAATATATATTTGCTTATCAATATATATATATATATATATATATATATATATATATATATATATATATATATATATAAATAAAAAGAAAGAACAGTAAGATATAAAATCCGGTGTTCTTATAGATATTTTTACAAAATAGTGCTCAATGTAAATTTACAAAGCATTAATATTATAAATTAATTGATTTTAAAATGTTTTTTTCGCTACACAGTTCCAACCATGTTTCAAATATAGAAGCTCAAAACCCCGAATTTAATTTTACTTGTTACTCCAAAATTCGCTTGAAGATGAAATGGAACTAATGCTTTTAATTTAATTGCAAAATTAAATTCGGGTTTTTAGCTTCTAATTTTGAAACATGGTTGAAACTGTGTAGCGGAAAAAACATTTTAAATCAATTAATTTATAATATATATATATATATATATATATATGTGTGTGTGTGTGTGTGTGTGTGTGTGTGTATATATATATATATATATATATATATATATATAAATCCTGTAGAGTCAGGTACAACTTACCTAGGTTTCACCTAAATGGATCTTCAGAGTAATCTACACACACACACACACACACACACACACACACACACACACACACACACACACACACGTAGTATTGCTGACAACTCGTATTCGATTATAATCGTCTACTAAGGCAGCTAGCCAATCCCTATTGCAGACGCTTGCTAAGCCGCATGTGTTTATTCAACACCCACAGAGCCCCACCTGTGGGTTATACTGCAACTATGTTGAGCAACCGTCAGTTAGGGTTTCTGGGAAAGAGCGTGTTATCTAGCGAGATCAACAATGTGAACAACGCCAGCATGCTTAAGAGCTCGCAACGATGAGTTGTGACTTCGTGCTAGCAGAGCTATTGACAGACTCTATGGATTCCGTCTAAGCAATTTCACTCACAAGTCTTGGGTCCACCCATGATATGGTTTTCAGGCACTTTACGAAGGTGCCGCACACTGGGATCTTCCCCTACAGTCTGATAACATCCGGAAGTTTCCTTCCTGACAAAGCGAACATGTGTTTGTGTGTGTCTATGTGTGCGTGTTTAAAATTCATGCATTAGTTGCACACCGTGAAGAGACTGACCCCAATTTTGATTTTAAAAATGCTACTCTCATGAACAAAAAAGAAAACAACTGAGGAAAATGCTTAGAAAATTCATCGCTAGATCATCCTCAGTCAATTTGCGTCCATGGTTATCCAATCTTGACAGCTCTTCTGTTATTTAATAACCGAAATTATGCAAACATAGACAAAAAGAAACTAAATGAAAGCTGCTAGATTATATATCGAACACATTATTTAAAAAATATAATAAAATTTAAAATTTTAACGTACACATTAATTTATACCAATATATTAAGTTGGTGCAAAAATAATGTCGATTTTTCTCACATATGTTACATTTATATATGATTTTTGAATTAATTCATTGATATATATAGCCATATTATATATCATTTTGAAGTGCGTTTTTGGCTCTATCGAATCCTGTTATTCTTTACCGTTCTCAATCTCTTCATTCATTTCTTTGCAGGCTTTTCGACAGCATGGACAAAATTCAAATCAAATTTCTTGTTCCAGTTCAAACTAGGCCGAAAAGCTGCCGAGACAGCTCGTGTTATCAATGATGCGTTTGGCCCAGGAACCACTAACGAAAGTGTGGCACAACGGTGGTTCAAGAAATTTCGCAATGGTGACGAGAGCCTCGAAGATGAACACGGTCGCGGCCGGCCGACTACGGTTGATAACGAACATTTGAAAGCCTTAATTGAAGCCGATCCTCGCAAAACCACACGAGAAGTTGCTGTTGAACTCGAGGTCGATCACTCAACAGTCGTTCGCCATTTAAAGCAAATAAGTATGTCAAAAAAGTTTGATAAATGGGTGCCGCATGAATTGAACGATAATAAAAAAAAACGTCGTTTTGAGATGTCTTCTACGCTCCTTCTGCGCAATAAAAACGACCCATTTCTCGAGCGGATTGTGACGTGTGATGAGAAGTGGATCCTCTACGACAACCGGCGACGTTCGGCACAGTGGTCGGATGCCGGAGAAGCTCCACAACACTTCCCGAAGCCGAAATAGTACCCCAAAAAGGTTATGGTGACTGTTTGGTGGTCTGCGGCCGGTCTCATCCATCACAGCTTCTTGAATCCGGACGAAATGATTACGGCGGAGAAGTACTGCCGACAAATTAACGAAATGTACCAGAAGCTGCAACGTATGTGCCCGAGATTGGTCAATATGAAGGGACCAATTCTCCTCCATGACAACGCTCGCCCGCATGTTGCTCATCTGACCCTGCAGAAGCTGAACGAATTGGGCTACGAGACTCTGCCTCATCCGTCATATTCACCGAACGTCTCGCTTCCGTTTTTTTCATTTTGACATGCATTTTTCATTGATGAAAATTTTTTTTTCATAGTTTATGTATACGTGCATAAGTGCTTACCTGTAGAATAGCTTGGTTATTAGTCGTTTCGACCTTTTTTCACTTTACTCTGACACACAACCTTTTCTAACGTTTTCGATTTTTCATCTTTTCTTTTATTGGTAGCCATTTTGACTTCCGGTTTCCTAGACATATACACTTTTTGTTAATTCTTGAGAGTTCAATTGTTTTCTTGAGTTATAATAATTGTATTTCATTTTATAACATAATTAATTGTACTGCGTAAATAATAATGTATACATACATACATACATATATACATACATATATATATATATATATATATATATATATATAATTTATTCAGTTAGCTCATTTTATACCATTGTGGTCACCTCTTGCCTCTATTTCAAAATTGTGGTTGATTGTAGAATAATGGAATGGCTTTTTACAAGTTTTCTTTCTTCTAAACTGGTTGCCATACAGTCAAGGCAAGTCTGTTCTGCAATTTACTCATAGTTGGGAGGAAGAGATGGATCCATACCTTTCCCAAGAGTATTAGGGTGTAAGTGAATGTTTAATGATCTCGACTGGAATTCGAACTTGTTTCTCTGGTTCCTCAATCCGAGCCCCATTACTATACCATGTCTCCAAGATTATAAATAATATGTAAAAATATTACTATTGACTCTTGATTTCAATACGTCAACATTTAAGAGTTCATGGTTAAAAATCGACTTCAGATCAAATATGAATCGGAATCCGACAGGATGATAAAATAAAGAAAAAATAGGAAACGTTTCTGAAGAAGCTTTAATAAAATTGAAACGTTATTAGATTGATAAACATATCTTCTATATCTTATCACATACACACACACACACACACACACACACACACACATATATATATATATATATATATATATATATATATATATATATATATATATATATATATATATATATATATTGTGACGCAAAAGTATGTGAAATAATAATAAAATAAATTATCTCTTTTTCTCCTTAATCAAAAAACTTAAACAATACATTCTTTAAGAAAATCCTTAATTAAACGAATTAAAACCACATACAAAAACCTTTATCACGCTGGAATAGAAATATTAATTAAAAAATAAGATATGCAAAAGACTTTGAACCCTTACATTTACACTCTCTATTTTTGTTTTACACATTTGCCAGTGCAACTAACATTTGTGCACGTGTAACACTTAAAATTGCACGTGCTCACTTTTGGTCTAAGCTGTGAAAACATCAGATACACAATATAACACATTGGGTTTACAAATGGGTGCAGTTAGGGAATAATTTTTCAAAAGCATAAAAAAAACGCATATTTGAAACCTATGATGATGGAGAAAGCTGGAACAAATTATTCGTAAATGGAAGCCCTTTGGTATGACATCATTGTAACCAAGAATTTGCCGTCCGCCAAAACTGTAAGAACTAGTTCGTTAAGTACATGTGAATCCTCATGTAATCTTCGAAAGATGTCGATGTTCATGGCAGAAAGCCAAGACAAAAGTCACTGCTTACGAAAAGGCGCAAAACCCTCTGGTCAATTGTACCAAAGGTCATGTTAATAAAGTAGACACCTTCTAGCAAAAGGGTTTTTGGTCGGATGGAAATATTTTGTTTGGAAAGGCAGGCGGTGTTATGGCGAGTTTGTAATACAGGTTTTGATGAGATGAATTAAAGGTTAGACATGGCGCTGGTAGCATTTTGATTTGGGATTACTTTGCTGTAGCAAAACTTATGATAATGATAAGTATAAATTAAAAAAAAATGGAATGGAGATGTCTGATAATAAAGCATCCCTCATGTGTAACTGCAGAATAAAAGAGGAATGTACTTTGAATGCCGCCGTTTTGTTAAGGGATTTTTTTTTATGAAGCTAAGACGATTCTTTTTCTTCTCGTCTGTGTCGCGTTCCTGCCAATTAAGAGAACAGCGAGAATAGAGAACGCATAGCAATCCAGTACTCTTGTTTTCTACAGAAGGGTATCCGAGGGTGAATGGAAAAGATGCTTCTACAAGCAAAGGGTGAGTTTCAGCAACAGAAAATACAAAGTTAGCACAGATATTTCTACTTCCTATTAACATGTTATTAACAGTGTAAGAGAAGATCCAAATATCGCAAGGAAAATACTGTCGAAATCTAGATTATATCATGGAATAAGGAAAGCCGAAGAGCCTAAATGAAACATTAATTATACAGCAAATGGGTGAACGGCTGTTGAATGAGAGAAAAGAGCTGATGGCAGCACACACACACACACACACACACACACACACACACACACACATATATATATATATATATATATATATATATATATATATATATATATGTATGTAAAGAAAAACAGACCACTTTAAGGTCCCATTATAATTTATTTCACCAGAGAGCTCTGCTAAAATAAAATATCAAATAATGGTACCTTGGTCTGTTTTTCTTTAAAATATTAGCTCTGTATTTACATTGAGCTCTCAGGATTTCATCCTCCTTGGGATTACCCATACGGATTACCAAGTTCTTCATAACTATAACTATATATATATATATATATATATATATATATATATATATATATATAATTTTAACGTTATTTTAAGTGGATACTCGTATTGGAGTAGAAGCTCCGGTTATATTATTTTCATCTACCGGCCTTAAAATTCGGGAAATTTTATGAGGTAAAAATATGCACTCTCCGGCAAGATTCAAACTGCTTCGAACCAGCGTTCCTCTAGGACTGCTGTATAAATATTACTTTTATACAGAAATTTCTCTTGCTATCAAAATAGTCATATTTGCTTATATCTTTCCTATCCTAAATATTAATGCATTTATTCAGTATTACATTAAGTTTATCTAAACATAGCTATAAACCTACGCGCATATATATATCTATATCTATCTATCTATATATATATATATATATATATATATATATATATATATATATATATATATATAATTTTGCGTGTGTGTTCTCGAGTATATTCGCCTTCTCTGTTAAATGCCAAAAGCTATCTCTGCTACCGAGTCAAATAGACTATTTATTTATTTAATTTTTATGTCCTGTCCTGTAATTATCAGGTTCAATTTACCTCATAATAATTTGTTTTTGCAAGCGTTCTCTTCCGGTTTGTCTGGCATTTTATCCACCAGTTATTTTGTACAGTCTTATCGAAAACGATGTGTCCCCAATATGAGGAGCACGTTGCGCAAAATTAAGAACGGCGGGTTCGGAGCTTAAGGTTGCTGGCATTTTCTTCAATAGAGAACACCAGTGTCTTCTTGCCTTGCCACGTGCAGAAATCCGACAAATGTTTGAGTGAAAACCTGTGTTTTATTACTCAATTTTTGTTTCCCTTTTTCATTGCAACGGCAGTTTCTCTACAGGGAATGATTAGATACCTACCACGTAATGAAATCTAGGGTTTATCTTTATTAGGATTTCAGTTCTCCGAAACGCGGTAAAACCTATCCGTTTTGTATTTCCTTTTCAATATGACATCACGGAAATTGTCGGAGATTCTATTTTTTTTGTTTTTTTTTGTACGCACTAAACTCTTATCAACAAGACGAAACTTACAACGTAAATGATTCCTTATTTATTCAGACGTTATCCATTAAAATGTGTTATTATTAATATCGTTCCTTCTTTCCACCGTTCCTTCTTCGATTAATTTTTATAATATTTCAAAATTAATGCCAAGTTAAGTTTAGAATTTAAAATTTCTAATTCTTCTTTTTAACTTTATTTGTAAAAATAATAATTAATCAATTAGAATGATTCCTAATTTAGTCTAACATTAACATTAAGGCATTAGAAAATTGTATGTTCGGATCGTTGTCAAGTTTTTGGAATTATCATATACTTGTATTTAGATTGCTGAGTGTAGCCTACGTAACAATATTTACCCTATTAAGGGGAGCTTGGTTGGTTTTGAACATTTTAAACTCTTTATTCTGCAATCACTTGACAAGACACCAGAAGCGTTGAAACAAAATGGCTAATTGTGAATGATGTTATAACATGACTATGTTATAATTTTTTAATTCAATCTCTATCTATAAAAGAGCAAGGATGTATGCGTATGTGTAACGAATGCACGGCCGCAATTTTGACGGATTTGTATCAAAATATACATGCACAGGCTCCAAGTTAGCGGGAAAGCCAAGGCCGACCTTGCATTGCCCAACCCCCATCAATAGTGGAAATAATCGATTTTTTCATCCTTCTACGGCAGTTTTCATGTAGTTTGCGGCCATTTTCTACTGGCCACAGTGAGAGCTTATAGCTGGCTGCCAATAATAGGCAGGAAGATTCTATTGGCCAGCGTGAGAGCCAACAGCTGACTGACACAAATGTTAACTAGCATGCTAGCAAGCAAAAAAAATCGATAGCTGCATCCGTCAGAAGTGGGAAAAATTTAAATCTGCATGGCACTTTACTCCAATTGGCTCATTCGCTTGCTTAACTCAACGTTAATTCTGATTCCGCAGAACTGGGTTGGGAGTGAAAAAGTATTTGTTGTTAACATTCTTTTTTCATTCACTTTTTCCAGTTACGAGTCCTTTTTTTAAAGCTCGTCGTTTTGTGTTCATTTTGTTTAGTTCTTTTTTCGTAACAGATTTAATGTTTAGTATAGAGCTTAGAAAAAATTCGCAGTGTGAGATAGGCAAAAAGTAAGGCATGTAGCACCATCAGCAAAGAGCACTCATTTAAAGGCAAGGAAGGGCAAAAATATTTTAAGTCAAGTGATAGCGATTGCTGTATGAGTCGTACGATTTTTGAATCAAGCACGGGCAAGGCCAGGTCATGCTGCTAGTGTGTGTGTGTGTATTTGTGTGTTTGTGTGTGTGCGTATTTGTGTGTGTGTGAAAAATATGTTAAAAACGCTTACGTTGAAAGATTTAGAAAGTTCGATATAACATTAAAAAAAATACAATACAAAGATCAAAATGTAATAAAAGCAATGTTCAAATATCCACTCCTATGTTTCCGATATTGACATTTCCATTCTTGTACGCAAGCATCATTCAGATTTAGGTGTGGAACAAGGTATGAGTATGACCTTCATATATTGTAACTTCAAATTGTGCAAAAAATATGAAACTCCAGGCGAGGAAATATAGGGCTACCTGGCGGAAGTAATCTTCATCGTATTATTATTAAACATACATTAACATATATATATATATATATATATATATATATATATATATATATATATATATATAAGATTTTAGAGTCCCATGAAAATAAGTGGATACAACGTCTAAAAACAAAATACCCAGTCAGGCTAAATCATAAATTTAACAATATATAGATATTAACATTATATAAGTCAACAAATCAAAACGTACCCACATTTCTCACCCACACAAGACAGACATCCTTACGGAAGTGTGGAGGCCTCACACTTATACCCATCCCTACACGAATATACACACTTACACACATCATACTCACTCACTCCCTAATGAGCCAAATGATAACACACTCCCAAAGCAATACACACGCTTACACATATCATACTCACTCACTCCCTAAGAACCAAATAACACACACACAAACACTAAACAGAGACACATCCCCTCATCAGGTCAAATAAAACTGTCAAACTGACCAGAGAATTCAGAGCAGCATGTATCTATCCAGCTCTTATCTGAAATAACCATTTAAAAGAGACTGTTTGACCAACACAAGGAATGTTAAAAGATTCATGTTAAAAAGATAAAAAAATAAAAAAAAAACAAATGAAAACTACAGACAAAAGTTCATTTTCTCCAGCAAAATACATTCATTTCTGTAGTTAGGTGCTACCAGCAAGCAGAAATATTTCTCCTCCCGATGATAGCCATTTCGGTCGAAACTAGTCGAGGAATCTAAATGGAATAATAATAAAGAAAACGAAAGAATATTAATCTACAACCCAGTGTGTGTAAAGATTTTAATTTTTTTATTTTCTTATTGTTCAAAATATATATATATATATGTGTGTGTGTGTATGTGTGTGTGTGTGTGTGTGTGTACGTGTCAATCCTTATAGCTATTTTATTGAAAACAATCATTACGAAGAGCATGGACCCACTTCGCACTTTTACGCTGTCCTGTTGTCGGATGACTGGGAAAAAATGCCGCACAACGAACTTCATAAGCAATTAGAAAAACATTCAATCATCGAACACTTGTTTTTAAAAAGATGATTCTATCAAAATCAAACTTGACTTGAACTAATCAGCCTTTAAAAGAGTCTAGACATATATATATATATATATATATATATATATATATATATATATATATATATATATACAAGTATTTAGATTGGCCACAGAACATCTAGAAACGTATTTTTGTTACAAACAATATAAACGGTATTTAGAGAAGAAAAAAAATCAGGTTTACTCACTGTATCTATTTTGAAATCAGTGACACAAATATCAGTTCTATAGTGGTAGAAGATTGAGATGATCATTAATCGTAAGATTTGTAGAATTTGTGATGGCCTGTACAAGACAAAACCGCGTCTAAATCACTAGTTAGCAATGAATAGTTAATCTTATCTCAAAAGAACACGGATAAATATTTCGTATAATTATAGGCAATAATTATTCGACGTTTTGCACATCTTTTATAATTCATCTGTGCATTCTTCCGTTAGTAGCATTCTCTGTGAATAAATATTGATTACTCACAAATCACGTCTTAGTTTTCTTTGGCCTTCATTTACTTGAATATTTTAGTGTATATGGAGATATTAAAATTATATGTGTCTGTCAGTAATTGTTCATCAATTGTGTTGATATGTACAAATTTAGCATAGCCTGACACAAGAGGTCAGTATATTGGTTAAGTCTACTGATTATTACACCAACCGCGTTAACAAAGCAATGGAAGATTAGCTTGTAACGTATCAGCAAAAAACGGTTAAACCTATTATAAGAGTCTTTATCCTTCCCTAAGTTAGTTAGCACGACTGTCATGTCCCGTCAATATCTCTTAAATAATGGCCTATTTTGCGTTTGGTCCCGTACAAAGAGGGGGATTGAGATAACTTGGTTTTAGGAAGAAAATGAAAGACATAATAAAAAAGGGGGAGATAGAAGTGGAGAGAAAGAGAATCAGTTTAATAAGAACAGATACTACACTTTGCTATCAGAAAAGAGCCTAAGATCTTAAGTACTCCGTTAAAAGCGACATTTTTCCCGTGCACTATTTCCGAGTAATAGTAATCGAATAGGGCAAAAAACAGTTACCGTAAATATAATTACATCGTCAGCTGAATTATTTTTTTTTAATTATTATTAAGAGAAATCCTTGTAAGACGGGGTTTGGCTAAAAAGAACGAAAGAAAGAAGCGAAGATAGAAAAGTATTTTGCCAATGCTCCATGAATAATGAACTATTCCTTTTTGATTGCGCAGAAAAAGACGTTCGGAAAAAAGACGTGAAAAGAGAGAAAGAAAGAAAAAGAGAAACAAAGAAAGTCAGAGGGAAGAAAGAATGAAAGAAAAAAGAAAAAAAGAAAGAAATTTAGACGCGTTTAACTGCTGTTTCAGTGAAATATGAAAAGTTCTCAATTTCAAATCTTTTTATTTGTACCCATCTCTTAGAAATAACGACCAGTAGTCATATGGTAATTTTCTAATCGTAGCTTAGATGTTGCAAAATTATGGAGCAGTCAATACTAATTTGTAGTGATTCTAACAAAATAAGCTTGCTAACCACTACAACACGTCGAAGTGTCCCGACCGGAATTCATATGAGCGTTATTGTAATATTTTGTTAAAGTTTTAAGTTCCAATATTTTAACGATGAATTCCTACGGATATTTTAATATTGTCACAGAAATCGCCCCCAGCTTATTCAGTCATTAATTGAAGAAGTAAGAGTCATCGTAAAATTCAAATAGGAAAGCCGTGAAATTGTCAGGGGACTATATAGTAAATAATATTTGATTAAGTTCTATAATTTAATGGAACCAAATGGGGATCTATTTGCATTCCCTAAGGACAGTTACTGAGTATTATTTGCAAAAATCTTCCCAAAGCAACGATAGGATTGCGTTATATTACTTTAGCTTATTCAATAGACTAAATATGGAAGATGCTACGAAGCCAAAATACTTGTGGTTATGTGTGTTTATGTCAGGAGATAACAAAGGGCTTAAATATTAAGATATTATTGGATTCTTTTTGTAATGATTATCGGAACTGCAGTACATAGATCGATCTGGATCATGAGGGTATATGCAAATATAATATATATTTTTATTTATTTTCTTTAGAGTGATGAGTTAGTCCTTTGGTATTGGTGTAGTAAAATTTTCGTTAATAAGGCGGATATTGGTAGCAAGCTTGAAGAATGTCCGGAGGTGGTAGTTTTTAGTCAGATTTTGAGACAGATAGTAACGATGTTACAAATAGGTCAATGCCAATCTTCTGTGATTTTCATGAAGATGAGCTCATACCTATTCTTCACCCGTTACGCATGGCTGCATTCTTTTTTTTCCGTCTGCTCTTGCCGTCCTTTCTGTTTCTAGCTGAGACGTGTCATTTTATATCCATTTAAACCAGGCTCCTAGACTCTGGCAGGAACATTGTTTTTTTCTAAAATCAAATGTCGCTTTGTGCTATTTTTGTTTTTGATTGACCCAAAAATTGTTTTATTTTGAGGCGTTTTTTTTTTCCTTTTAATATTTTATCCGTGAAGTTTCCCTGATTCTTGCTATTTTTCAATGACAAGTAAGTAGGCTCTGATCCTGCAAACGTCCGGCGTTTTTTTAGGCAGGGTTCAGTATTTTCTTCTTCTTCCTCTTTTTATTTTTATTTTAAGGATTAGTCGGGAGAAGTAATGAAAGAGAAGTTCAGAGAGAGAGAGAGAGAGAGAGAGAGAGAGCAACAGTAAGAGAGAGAGAGAGGAATAAAAGATATGAGTTTTAAAGGAAAACACAAATGCATTATTTTAATTTGAATTCTCTTTATTTGGCTTTTTTTTCTTTTTTTTTCCATTTTATTTTTATTGGGACTCATTACACATTAAGCTAAGAACTTGAGATATGTTCCTTAAATACCATCGTCAAATGGATAGCATACATGGCATTGATCTCATCCCCAAAATATCAACTTTATACAACCTTTTTCTCAGATAAACGAGTTAGGGCACTGTGAATTTCTCCTGAATTTATCTTTAATATTTATAAGTCTACCATTCGTCCATGCCATCGAATATTGTTGTTAAATATGGACCGCTGCTTCTACGTATATATCTAAAGATTCTTGATAAAATCCAAAGAAGAATCAGAAATATTACTTGTCCTAGCCTGACATCTCGGCTTTAATCACTCTCCTTCCGTTTTAATGTAGTTTCTATTTAGCTTTTCTATGAATACCTTCATGGTAATTATTCGGATGATCTCTTTGCGATGGTACCTAGGCTGTATGGATTTAAATGAAGTGCTAGATTGGCAGCAATTTCTCATCAATTGACAGTTAAACAAGTTCTATGTTAACAGTATCTTTTCTCACACTTCATGCTTGTGGAATTCCTTTCTAGCTCCATGCTCTCCAGCAAATTTTGTTCTTCAAAAATGTATATGAATTGTCTATCGTTATTAATTGTCCCCTTGATTATTCTTCTAGTGTTCACGTTCCTTAATAATACTTCCGTTTTTCCCTCAACCTCAGTACCCACCCCCTGGTATCTTTATGGCTTCGCTGCTTTGCAGGGGTCATATGAATAAAAAAATATATAAATCAAGCGAAGACATCTCTAACTTTTAAAGAAGAGAATTCGTCATATGCCGAATGACATACAAAAAAACATGAGAAAATAACAAAAAACACATTTGAATGCTCCCAAGAGTAACGATTAAAATGCATTGCACATGAAAGACAAAGAGAAAATAATGGTGTACCTATGTGTTGGTTACCACACTACTTTAGATAAAAGGTTAAGAATTAAATCAGAATCATGGCTAGATAGAGCGAGAAAGTCACTGCCCTAGATTGACAAGTTTTTCCTGTTAAATTCTATTAAGAAACGATTGGGTAATACGTTATTTTAATGACTTCTTCATTAGCAGATGGTTACGCAATAAGTTATAACGTTTTCTTATAAACAGAAAGTCAGTATATTTTTTCCGTATAAATAAACAGTTACGTGATGAGTTATTATAATGTTGCTTTATAAAGCAACGGTTAGGTATAATAAATGATTATAATGTTGTTTATAAATAAACAGGTAATAAATTATTATAATGTTTCCTTATAAAAAACAGTTTGGTAATAAGTTATAATAACCTTTTATTCTAAAATAGTGGTGAATTAATAAGTTACTATAATGTTTCCCTATAAAGAAACGGTTAGCTAATAAATTGCTATAACATTTTCTTATAAAGAAACGGTTAATTAAATAAACGACAAATTTCAATACAAACAGCCGTGGATTGACAAGGTTATATCTTTACAACTGAACCAGAAAACTTTCATCCATTGTATTGTTGTGTGTTTGAAAGGATCGTTAAGATATTGTTCAATTACCGTTTCTAATACAGTGAACCCCTAAATGAACATTTTATCTGTCCAGAAGCTGGAACTTGTCCATATCAGTTTTGTCGAAAAGCGTCCTGCTCTCATCTGTAGGAAATATGTTGTTCTCTGATCTGACATCGCACACAACAAGAATAGAAAAGGAACAAAATGGAAAATCCTTTAGCGCGTTCAAGCGCACAGACGATATTCATTTGAGGTTACACCAAGCGTCCATTGTCTTTTTAGATCGCTGTAAAATGTTTTGATTGAGAAAACTTTCCATTAGGGAAATCATGTTCAAGATTTCGTCGGAAATATTTTCGCATCAAACCCTGTGGAATTTCACTCAGCAGGTATCATGGTGCAACGTTATAAGTAGAAACAAGTCATTGTAAATAATAGCAAACACAAATACAACAGTGAATAAAATATAATTGTAATTTATTCTGTGAAAAACAAAGCTCATAGACAAAATCCTAAATAATTTAAGTATTAACGTAATACATAACTCAGCCCCTCATATATATATATATATATATATATATATATATATATATATATATATATATATATATATATATATATGGCCTGACGATTGCATATAGCATGAAACAGTCTGTCGCCTCTAAGTGTTGACTTCTATGTTTCACTTTTATATTTACACACGCTCTGATATTGAGCACTTTATTCCATAAATATAGCACACCTTAAGACTATATTTCTTTTTTATATATATATATATATATATATATATATATATATATATATATATATATATATTGACTCTCCCATTCTTGTCTACGTATGAAGGTCGAGGAACTCACTTCTCAATTCACATATTGATTATTAGCAGTATAACCCGTCTTCGACCGGCTTTTTCATTACTGGGAATTTTTGCCGTTCAGTTAGAGCAGTTTAAGTTTAAAGTCAGTCCACCCAATAATCAATATTAGTCACAGTAATTGGGTGCAACTGAGGCACATCCCCAAATGGAGTGGGTAACAATTGTTGGGTTTGTAATTTTTTTTTTTTTTTACAACCGATTTGGACTCAAAACCGGCAGTGAATAATTATCTATCAAACAAATAACGAAAAAAAATCAGCGAAATTGGCTGTAAACTGTGGACACGCATAAACTAAACAACAGCCGATCACACACACACACTCAAACACATAATTACACCGACACATTTTGAGAATCTTAATCATAGAGAGAGACGAAGGTTAGGGTAGAACAAACGAAGAGCCGAATACAGAGAACCGGTGTACAGTATGCCACAAGTCCTCAACACAATTCACCGAAGGTTTAGAATTCAGAGTTGCCTTCTCCTAGATCAATCGCTACCCATCCATTAATGAAGGCAACAAAGATTTTTTTTTTTTATTTCCTTTATTTTCTCAAGTACTTTTAATTTCATCCAAGATCATCCTCAGGGGTGAATTTCGAAGACAAAAAAAAAATTAATATAATTGAAAGTTGTGATTTTTTTTAAAATGCCCATAAAACATACTGTTATAATTATAAACGCGGATGAACGCCCTCCGTTATAATTAATTAAAAAATTAGCTATTTAAGCTATTATGTTTTATATATGGGAGGCAACTTTAAATTATATGATTATAATTTTTTAAATAAAAATTTAAGTAATTTAAAACAGGCATTTTCAAACATTGTTTCTATACTCATAATTGACCGTATTTTTTATGGGTTGTTTTTACCTTATATTGTAGAGCGTCAAAAATTTCATTTTTTTTTTCTGGTGGAGTATACTTGTATTGTCAATTAAAATTTCTCTAATTCATGAATGTGGACACGAATGTTTTTTAAATGATGTACTATAGAGCTTGAAGGGAAAGAACTGATCTACCTAGCCTGTTAGATGAAAATATAATATTTAAAAATATTTTTCTCTCAAAATATCCTCTCAAAGTTTCTGCTGATATACTGCAGGCCTTTTATATTAATTACATTAGGAGCGCTTGAACGTTGTGTAATGGTTAACAAGTTCGTCTCGTTGACTCAATTAAGACTGAGTAGTGAGTTCGATCATCAGAGGTTGTCTATACATTCCGCATCGTTCCACATCCAACATACGCGTAGTAAATCGCTACATAAATTGCATCAGTAACATCTGATGCATCTGTGCGATACATTTATAATCATTTAAAAATGGTTGGCTCGCTAAAGCCGCAGGTATGTTCGATGTACGCAGATAGACAATATATTGGTGTTCGTGTGTTTTAGTGTACTTAAGCCAATGAGAAGATTTATGGGCATAAGTTTTCTTTTGAAAGGAGTCAATTCTTAATGTTTATTCTGGCTAAGGTGTGTAGGTTAAAAAAAAATATTCTAACAGGCGATTTTTGTAAACGATCGATATCCCAAGCTTCCGATTACTGTTTAATCTAATCAATATTTCGATACATAAATCAATACATAGATATTTATAAGTAAGATCTATATGAAATATTTATGTAGATATGATGATCTCAAATTCCTACGAAGAAAAAAATCTGCATTTATACGAGCTGTGACAATTTAATTCCCAGGGGAAAAATATAATCGCTTATTTTTGCAATATTGGCTACAGTTACCTTCAAATGACTACCAGTATGGAACTATATATTTCGTTTGACGATGGATAAATTCTTGGATTTCGATTTCTGAGAAATTTTAATCGGAGTAGATAAGTTTGCCTATAACCTGGTTAAGGCTCCTCTACGAATATTTCAGAAGTTTTATCCCTTTTTTCCTGTTTACGATTGGGTGTCATATTCTTTCTAAAGTCTACTTCACATGTATAACGCATCGGCCTAAATTTTAAATTTTATTTACGTTTCATTTATTTATTTTCCTCAATAGGAGATATATTCGACAATCGTCCTGGTTTGGAATCCTCCCCGTTTTTTCTTTTATTTTATTTTATAGGAGTAGAGGTTTATCTTTTGTTTCCTATTTAGGATTGGGTTTCCGGTTCCTTCTAAAGTAATTTGATTCTCTTTCAGTCGGAATAGTTTCTTGTGTCTTAGAGACATTTAGCCACTTGCTTGAGGTGAATTGATTAAAATAATCCTTTAACTAATGTCGATGAGGACGAATTTCGCATATGCATTTTTTATGTAAAGAATAATATTGCAAGAAGAGTGAAAACATATCTGTGCGTATTAAGTTAACCGAAAAGGAATCAAAATATTTGGAGGCTTTCTTATTAAGAAATGTGTGTATGCCATGCGTAATACGCCACGTCACTCTTTGAAGTTTAGCAGTCGGTTGCCCGTGGAAAGAAATTTCTTTACAGACGACGAGACCTGAACCTCGCACATTCTACAGCGAAAAGATCTACAGAGAGGAAGAGAGACAGGGGGAGGGAGAGAGAGAGAGAGAGAGTGAACTAATATACTTTTATAAAACTTAAGAGCGCAACTTGAAGGACGTATTGGGTGAGTTGGTGGGGGTTAATATCCTCATGTCTTTCAATCTTACTGCGCAGATGCATGTTGCTATCATTCAGCAAAGAAATCTTTATTATCAAATAAGTATTTGTTTTATAAGACGATGAAAACAGGTATTGTTCAGTATTATAAAACACATTTTATACAATCCTGTACTCGTGTTCCAAAGCCTGTTACAGTGGAATATATTGAAGTGTAACAGTTAAAAATGACATTTATTTGTTTGCAACGAATTCACTTCGGTCATGTGTGTATCAATTTGTTTCATACAAAGGATTTCGCCAGATTTCTTTTCGTTCATATTATTTTTTTTTTTCGCGGTGATTGTCATTTTGGGCCCTTTTATTCTCCAAAATGTCATACGAACAGATCAGGTGTACTCAAGGGCAATTAAACCCTGATATTTTTTTTATCTGAACCCATGTCACGTCTCGCCAATAAAAAGCTGAAATAACGGTAAAAAAAAAAAAACAGGCATTGCAATAGACCGTCAAATGTCGTCTCTTTCTTTCATGATGTGATTTTAGAGGCCTATGTGTAGATTTTATTTGTTTTATTTCATTGCAATTTTTCTTCTTCAAACCAGATAAAATATAGATTCTGCTAAATGTGGCACAAGACCAAATATAAAGGAGCATTCGAAATGCTGGATTTCTCAGAATTCTAACAACGGCAACCGGTGCTTGTGGAAAAGTCAAGGATTATAAGCAGCAGACCACAGACCAATAAATTGCAATTAAATGTCAATACATTTGGCTTGTACTAACGAAATTAACGTATAGTTCATAGGTTCACCCCCGATAAAGAAAGTTAAATATTGCATATATAACGTAATATTGAAACTTCTTCTTCTTCTTCTTCTTCTTCTTCTTCTTCTTCTTCTTCTTCTTCTATGTGACAAATGTGAAGTTATGTATTGTGGAAATGTTGAAGCAGCTCATTCAAAAATTCAATATGGATTATTTAATCATAAAATAGGAATTCTGATGGGAGATATAACAAAAGAACTTATTATTATCCTTCTTGTTATGTTTCTGTTCTCCTTCGTCGTCGTTGTCTTCTTCTTGTTCTTCTTCTTCTTCCGCTTCCTCTTTCTTCTTCTTCTTTTTCTTCTTGTTCTTCCTCCTTCTTCTTTTTCTTCTTTTTCTTCTTCTTCTTCTTCTTCTTCTTCTTCTTCTTCTTCTTCTTCCGCCGCCTCTTTCTTCTTCTTCTTTTTCTTCTTCTTCCTCTTTCTTCTTCTTCTCCTTCTTCTTCCGCCGCCTCTTTCTTCTTCTTCTTCTTCTTCTTCTTTTTTCTTCTTCTCCTTCCTCCTTCGCCGCCTCTTTCTTCTTCTTTTTCTTCTTCTTCCTCTTTCTTCTTCTTCTCCTTCTTCTTCCGCCGCCCCTTTCTTCTTCTTTTTCTTCTTCTTCCTCTTTCTTCTTCTTCTCCTTCTTCTTCCGCCGCCTCTTTCTTCTTCTTCTTCTTCTTCTTCTTCTTCTTCTTCTTCTTCTTCTTCCGCTTCCTCTTTCTTCTTCTTCTTTCTCTTTCTTCTTCTTCCGCTTCCTCTTTCTTCTTCTTCTTCCACTTTCTTCTTCTTCCACTTTCTTCTTCTTCTCCTTCTTCTTTCACTTCCTCTTTCTTCTTCTTCTTCTTCTTCTTCCGTCTCCTCTTTCTTCTTCTTCTTTTTCTTTTTCTTCTTCCTCTTTTTTCTTATTCTCCTTCTTCTTCCGCCGCCTCTTTCTTCTTCTTCTTCTTCTCCTTTTTCTTCCTCTTTTTTCTTTTTCTCCTTCTTCTTCCACCGCCTCTTTCTTCTTCTTCTCCTTCTTCTTCTTCTACGCGCCATAGTTTTCTTCGGAATGTTGTTGAAGAGACTTCGGAAAGAATCCTGTTTATATTGACAATTTTCCCTGATCAAAATATCTTAAGACATTTCAAATAAATCTAAACAATTGCGACAGAAATTTTAGTCATATGAACGCTTCATATTTATTTACTTAAACAGTATTTTTTTTTAAATTAAATTTTAATTGTTTAATTTTTTTTTGGTTTCATATGGTGTTACGTTATACAAAATTGTTTCAACAACATTTAGTAAAAACAGCCTGATATCCGTCGGATTAAAATTAAAATTTCGAAATTCAAAACATGGGCGAAATCATATAGCTCCATTGCACCGTGCCGTGTCCCCGTCATATGTCCATTAAAAACCCATTATTTTCAGTAGCGACTTGAAGTAGGGATGCCTATTCAAGACGACATGCCAGGGAGATTTGTTTTAAAAGTTAATACCCATCTTCTAGCTATTGCCTAAAGAGGTTGGACCTACAAGGCTGCAGGTAGTTCGTATCCAGAAGGTTCCTACTCCTAGTCTGGCTACCAATATATATATATATATATATATATATATATATATATATATATATATATATATATATATATGTTCAGGCCGGTAAATGTTATTTAATACTGTTTATCATAAACAGAGCATTTGCTTAAATACTTGTATCTATAAATAACAACGTTAAACATAAAAATGTCTTTAATAAATATATATATATATATGTATGTATATATATATATATATATATATATATATATATATATATATAGGCTCCTGAAAAATTTATTTCGGTTGATCTCTCTGGGGAAGGAAATGTGGGTTTGTAAACAGTGACTATTACGGGTATTATAGCAGGACTCTTCGGCAAGCGAATCGGGCCCTCTCACTTATTGTATATTTATCTATAAAAAAAAATACGCTAAAATTCACCTTTGCCGTGAATTCACCCTGCCGTGCACCGAAGGCTTAGTGGCAGAATCTCCGACTGACGACAGTTCATCCGGTTTTGATCCTAGCTAGAGGCAATCGGACGTCTAGCCACACTGAAGAGCACTGATACGGCGAAACATTCTGTCTGTGGATGACAATATATATATATATATATATATATATATATATATATATATATATATATGTGTGTGTGTGTGTGTGTGTGTGTGTGTGTGTGTGTGTGTGAGAGTGTGTGTGTATGTGTGTGTGTGTGTGTGGATTGTTGTAATAGGAAAGAATAGTTAGATTGATAATCCAACGTTCTTTTTTAGTATTTTTATTTGTAAAAACAGTAGATCTTAAAACTACAATTATTTTTAAAAAAAAAAAGTATGATTCCATCGAAACAGAAATTTCTGTTTCGAAACTGAAACTCAGATATAGTAAACTCTGTGTCATGATGGAACGTGTGTGTGTGTGTGTGTGTGTGCATTCGGGAAAACCGAATAAAAAAAAACGCATAATTCGAACCTGCATCCTGATACGTAGCCTAATATTTCAAATCTTGCTGGAGAGCACATTTAAATTATTAGATTTCTTGAATGGCCAAACCGGGAGACTAATAAAAGAAAAGAAACTTCTACTCAATTACGTTCATCCATTAAAATTAACAGCGGCGGACAAGTGAATGAAGATGAAACTCCAGGTCAGGTTCAGTAATATTGATGATTCTTTTCAGATATTGTCAAGAATCTCTAGATATACAACAGACGCATAGGACCATGTGTGGCAGCAATTTTCAAAGCATGGAAGAATGGTTAAGATGGCTTCAAGAGAGAAAAATTATCTAGCACGACACAATGAACCAATTTTCTTGGTTCGTCAGACATAGTTATGGATTTAGCATAATCATTGCACTTCGTGTCAGCCGAGGATCCATGCCTGAGAATGTGAATATTCTGAGTATGACGATAAACTACATCCAGCAGCACGGTCTCTGATTGCGATGTTTTGAGGAGCGTGAACCCCTCTTAATTGCTTCTTGTCCCTGGTCGTCCCTGATTCAGGGTGGTAGCGCATGTTAGGCTCCCAGATGTGCGGTCAAAACACTATAAAAGTATAAAAAGCGATTTTATAATAAAAATACCAACAACACATTTTTTTTTAAAATATTACTAGAAATACATTTGACTGGCGACAAAAACGTCTTTCCAAAAAATACGTCAATTAAACCTGATCTAAAAAAATGATTTCATACAAAGAATATATACTTTATTCATGCGAACCTATGCTAAATCTTATTGTCGGCATTAAATAAACCAATGAGGTTGATATACAATAAAACAAAAATAAACCACACCAAACAGAGAAGGTGTAGCGAGTTAATCTTAAGGAGGTTAGTCTCCGCCATGTTGACGGGAAGCGGAAGTGGGGGGGTTCAGGTGATTGATAGAGATATGTTACTTTTTTGAACCATTATTTATTTTAGGGGCACTACGCCAACTTATAATTTTAAGCATTTTCTCGACGTATATTTATTTTGTCTACTGGCCTAATAATATATGATAAATTGTAATAATATTGTTACGTTTCCTTTCACGGAATTTTTTTTTCCATCGGCATACTAAATTTGCACGAGCGTACTTCAGCGAACTTTATCCACCACGCACATACACGAGCAAAAACAAACGCGCTCGCACGCACACACACACACACACACACACACACACACACACACACACACACACACATATATATATATATATATATATATATACGTACATACATATATAAACATATATATGTATATACATATATATGTAAATATATATATATATATATATATATATATATAGACACACTCACACACATACACACACATACACACACACACATATATATATATATATATATATATAGAGAGAGAGAGAGAGAGAGACAGACTGACAGACAGACAGACACATAGAGAGTGAGAGAGAAAGAAATTGAGAGAGAGAGAGAGAGAGAGAGAGAGAGAAATATTTGTTTCCATATAGGGTAAAGTGTGTGGTAGCAAGTTTCTTCACACACGTGCATTTTCATTTTTCTCTTCTTTATGATGGGGCAATAAAAATATTTCTGCTCAAAGAAATTAAGTTAGTTGAACCTTTCAAAGTTTATAATGTCTTCAGACATCGGGTTGACGCCATGAATGGTAATGTCGTTTCTTTCTTTTTTTTCCCCCTGCAATACGTGTCTTTAAAGATGCTGCATTACTTATAAAGAAAATAACTGTTTTTCGAACACCGCAAAACTCACTAGATCTTGTTAAATACAAGTTGTATCTTCGTTATCTTAAAAAAAAAGGACAATAAATGCATTAAACCATAGTAAAATATCTGGCATCTTCGACGCTGGAATATATAACAAAAAAAACCCACATCTAATCACAGGGAGCGTAAGTAATAGTAAAATATAAATGTATCTTATAAAAAGTGGCGACGATTGTTCGCTTAAAAATATAGTGTTAACATTCGAATTAAGGTCGAAATGGAAGCTAACGCATCATCATCATCATCATCATGATTATCATTGGATCTATCAGGGTATGTGTTCGTTGGGTCGAAGACAACCTATGTACCTAAACATGTCCATCCATATATATCTGAGCTGAACGACGTAGAAGTATTAATTTATACTGATGCTCTTTGACACGTAGACAGGGTAAGGGTTATATCTCTCCACGTTCAAACAAAACCGGTTAAAGATTCGACTTTAAACTTTAAATTACGCAAAAATCTCATTTTGTCAGATATATTTACCAAAATTACACATAAATATCTTTAAATAGTAAAGAGTCCATTTATTCAATAAAAGCGCCATTGTTTTCAACCAGACAACTTCGGAATCTCCTACAACTCTTCTAGATGATCTGCGTGGTTAAATTTGTTAATGCTGCTATAATCATTGCCTTCAGATTATTTTTGGTGTTACAAGGGATTTTATTGGTCTCTCGTTCAACTGCGCCCCACACATAATAATCAATGGCTTTGTAGTCTGGGGTGTTATGTGGCCAGATGTAAGCGGTTATGTCGTCACAGAAATAGTCTGATAGACATGAGTGGGTTTTCCTGCTTGTGTGGCATGGTGCAGATTCATGTTGCCAGAAATATGGTCTTCCAGCACTCACACTATTGACTCAGGGCAGTATTACACGGTAAAGGCACTTGATGTAGCTCTCCCGTGTGTGAAACACCGGTGAAATTTAGACTCATCAACTCTTTCCGAATTCTATGCACTGTCTACAGCTTGAGATCCACACACTCTCGTATGTTTGTATTGGAGCTTCTAGCACGAATTCCAAGAATTACAGCATGCCGTTTCTAAATTTATGGAGAGGTGAGTTGCGTGATGGCGTTCTTTCACTCACAGACGTTGCTAAATAGACTCTTATATAGAGGGCAGTCGAAAAAATCAAAAACAAACACCGTGAATGCGCGAAATTAAAACTATAATATGACGACAATTTACACATCGCGGCATGTGTGTGTGCGTGCGTGGTGTGTGCGTTTGTGTATATATATATATATATATATATATGTGTGTGTGTGTGTGTGTGTGTGTGTGTGTGTGTGTGTGTGTGATTTCATTTTAATTTGTGATTCGGATTAACAAGCTCGGTCACAATTACTTGTGACTTCGTGCTAGCATAGCAAGGGTTCGTCTATGAAATTTCACTCACGCGAGGATCGACCCTTCCAAGCCGATAACAAATCGAACGTTCCATCCACTCGGCCACGTATCACACACACATACACACACACGCATACACACACACACACATACATACATACATATATATATATATATATATATATATATATATATATATTGTTTTACATAATAAGAAATAAAGATAAATGTCAAATAAATAGAAAAAAAAATCATTTAACTTCACTTTATTTTATTTCAATTTACTCTCTCTCTCCCTTTCTCTCTCTTTCTCTCTCTCTCTCTCTCTCTCTCACACACACACACACACACACATATACATACATGCCGCGAGACAGACTGGATACCACTTACACTAAGGACCTCACCAGAGAGGTCTCTGTATGTTTCTGTGTTAAAATTTCTCTGTGTTGTGACAACGCATTGTCATTAATGATGTATTTCGCCCCAGTTTCCAACAGCTTTGTTAGGGTGATATTTCACGACAAAACTTTTCACCTCACACCATCTTGAATTATTAATTAGTGAATAAAGAAAATTCCCCTGCTCTAAAGCACTTTCCTCATCTGCTACCTGTTGCTACTTGAGCGGTGGTTTTGTAGTTCTTCAGTGACCAGATCTTTCCTCCACCAGCTTCAAAAGCCAGTGATTTCCCTAAAGGCACTTATTGGCCTGTTATTTAACAGAAAAACTAAAAACAAACAGAAGCGCATTATTTAAAAATAAAATTGCTAGATGAGATGCTCATTTAACGAAAAACAAAGGCAAGACTGTGCTACGCATACACGTGTTAATTTGTATGGAGGCTTGCCTTGTGAAGTCACGCGCCACCAAGCGAACAGCAATATATATATATATATATATATATATATATATATATATATATATATATATATATATATATTCAAAAATTCTCAGTGTTAAAGAACATGATTATTGCTGTGAAAAGTTTAAGCTGAATATTATTAGACATAATTAAAAAAAAAAAAAAACTGATGGGAAAAAAAAATTGAAAGAGGAAAACTCCGGTTTCGCTTCTGATCTTCAAATGTTTTGATCGGGAGAATAAAGTAAAATAAAATAAATCTAATTTAGAGAATGATTGATGAAGCTGAGGCATATCAAATTCTCATCTCTTCATCCAGCTTTGATGTTTATGGCCGAGAAAGTGTCCAATTCTCAATTTTTTTTTTTGAGATGTATTAGTGCATCGTACAAAAACATTGTTTATTTTATTTTTGCCTCAGTTTGTACACGCGTTGGGATTCCTTTTGTTCAAAGAAGAGGAAGATAAACCTCACTTTGGCGCATAGGACGCTGATGATTTGTTCTGGGGTTTTCCGTCATAGGAAATCGATTTTTGTGACGATGACTTTATGTAGCAATGCGTATCCGCCTAATATTGTTCATTCTGTAATTCGTGACAAGATCGCTAATTTCAAAAAAGCATTAAGAGCGCTACGGTAGAAAGCTAAACTGCATATTTGCGACGTCCTTTGTTTGAAGCTAGAGATGAAAACCACTCCAGGTAAATTTCGTCTTATGTCCGTGATTGTTATTTTTCGGCTGAGTTTCGTGTCGTTTACAGTACCAGGCTGATCCTCTCATTTATCCGTAACAATATTCTCCCCCACTCATCAAGTTAATTTTTTCGTATACAAATATAATTGTGGTTACGGAGTCAGCTACATAAGGGGAACTAACCAGCGACTAGATGTAAGGACAAACAAAACGTGCCAGGTAAGGTTAGGTATCACAACTTGATCTCAGATGAACTAATCCCAAATACCTATGGATCTTCAATTTGTGGGCGCCTTTTAAAGAACAGCAAGTGTACGGTTGAATTCAGTGCTGACTGGTTTACTGTTTTGTCACCATTACACTCTTTATTTCATCTAAAAGTACTAGAGTAACTACATATCGATTATCACAAACGCTCTCTCTGTAAACAGCGTGATGGTTTGCTGGGGCTTGCTCTTATTAGTCTCAGGTACTCCCCCATTTTTTCTTTCTCTTCTATATCCTCTCATGAATAATCCGTTCATTAGATATATTGCATTTTTCTCTCTGTTAAAATATTTGAAGAGCAAAAGAGAACCCAGATCGTTTTCCTCTTTTTTAAAAATTGTTCCTATATAAATATGTAAGCAATATATATATATATATATATATATATATATATATATATATATATATATATAATATATATATATAAATAATATACTTATGCTTAATACGGCCCGTCAAAAATGTGTAAATTTCTTTTCATTTTTCATTTCAACATTTGGAAGTAAAGTCTGATGAACCAGTACCCTTTTAAAAGGGCTTTGGTGAAATAATTTATTACATGGAACCTTAAAGTGGTCTGTTTTTATTCAAACAAATATATATATATATATATATATATATATATATATATATATATATATATATATATATATATATCCAAACACACAGGCACACACACACGCACATATATATATAAGATCATAATTCAAGGCTATAGTATAAAAAAAAAGTGTGGTATATTGAGATGTTCAGATTGAAAAATAAATGAAAGCATCGATTTTTACAGAAATTGTTTCTCAAGAAATACTGAATTACTTTGAACTGAAGCGTTTTTTTTATAACAAAATTGGAAAAAGAAGTTTCTTGAAAATTATTGCGTAACCTTTTCTCAAAAGTAGAGTGTCTTCGTATCAGATATTGTCAGATGATGCCATCTACTTTATCATTTGTCGACCATTTTTCACATGGAAAATAATGTTTTTTTTTTTAATATCATTTAGATTGGTTACTATAGCCTGTAAAAAATGTAATATTAAATTAAAAATAATCTCTGATTAATTAACATTATTCTGGAAAAAGAGATATTGTTTGTATATCACAAAATTAAATATCTATCACAAAGTTAAATGTGCATCTGTATTTTTAAAAAGAATCTAAACAATTCAAAAATATTTTGTTAAGCAAATTACAAATTTATAAGTTCGCCATTTTCAAGAGATTATTCATTCAGATTTTGAATTTATAATATCTCTTGTATGTGTGTCTGCGTCTATCTGAGTATATTTTTTTATTTTATACTGTCCTTGGCCTTCTGTTTTGTGGTGACCTATAATAATAATATTAATAATATCTGGCCACTCGTCACTCTACTAGGCCACCCGTCTACTAGGGCGGCTAGCAAATCCCTATTGTAGACTCTCGCTCAAGCACATTTGTGTTTGGTAAGCACCCACATAGCCAACACGTGGTTTACAATGCGACAATACTGAAAAGGCATTAGTTACAGTTTGTTATCAATAATTTGAACAACACCAGAACAGTGAAACCCTCGGCCACGATGATTTGTGAATTCGTGCTAATACAGCTATCGACAGCCCTATATCACTCACAAGGCTTGGGTCAACCCGTGGTATGGTTTTCAGGTACTTTCCAAAGATGCTGCACGTTGGAATCGCATCCCACTCCAGACCGATAACATCAGGAAGTCTCCTTCAAATCGACCATTGTGAGATTGGGACCTGGGTCACATGTTCAGAAAGTGAAAGCTATGTCCAGTTGGGAAAGTTCTAACCAATCGGCCATGTGCTGACCTTTATATGTGATAGAAACATAGTTTTAAGATATAATATATTTATGGGTAAATTGATTGATTGATTGATATTTACGGCTTGTTCCATTTTGCAGTTTATTTAAAGCCAGAAAATACTTTTACATTGTAAGAATTTTTCGTAGACAATAATGTATTTATTGATACAAGTGGTAATCCTTTAGCAATAGCTTGCAGTAGAAGTGGTAGATTTATATATTTTAAATCCTGTCTGGAATTGGAACTATTCTAAGTCGGTATTCCTTACATCACCCGCACATGACAATGTACAGCACCTGGTATTCCAAGGCAGTCACCACTGTATTTACTGTACAGGCTCGTTGTTGCTTGACTTCGGTGATTGAAGGAGAACCACTGTTTCAACGTGAAATGCCCGTATGACATTAAGTGCTCAATATCATGGTTAATATCAGGGATAGAACGTGTGTAAATATAAGAATGGAGAGTGAGGTTAAAACTGAGTCTGTTTAATGCGTGAACGCAATCTTCAGGCCATGTGCAATTGGAGGTAGCTGTATGTTTATATATACTATTCCATGTCTTATGAGCAGGAAGGTCAGGGATTTCCGGCATCTTGTTCTATTCTGTTATTGGTTAGGCAGAATCTGTTATAATTTAAATTATCCTAAAAACTGTTGTGTAGAAATAATTATGAGCTAATTGTATTTATTATATACCTACTTTATAGGGATGTTTATTAACGTTTAACTTTTAAATCCCTATTAGTTATCAGTTACTTCATGTATATATATATATATATATATATATATATATATATATATATATATATATATATATATATATATATTGGCTTTGAACCCAATCGAAAACATTTGGAGCATCATGAAGCGAAGACTGTACGCCAACAGACAACAATTCAGGAGCAACGCTGAGTTGTAAGAAGCAATTCTTGACATATCTCGCGGCATTACAGCAGATGACATCCTACAATTAACAATTATATTATTCATTAGCAGCTTTTGATCATAAACATTCACGTGCAACATTAATAAACGTTTTATTTGATCAATTCTGGGAATTTTACTAAACCTTTCTAATAATTTTGCACGCTCAAATCACCGTGCTGATACCAAATATGGAGCCAGTTTGTTTAAATTGCGCAGATCAGTACGAAAATTTCAGGGATTGCGTAAGTCAGTGTTGCCAACATTGTGTGAAAATTCTGTCAGAATTGATTCAACGGGTTTTGAAATATTAGAAAAAAGTTATCTTGATAATAATTTGGGACGCAGTGTATATATATATATATATATATATATATATGAAGACAATAGGAGAACTGTATTATTAGCCGACGCGTTTCGTCAAATAGGAACTTTTTCAAGGCAAAAATCGAAATGAATTTACTGAAAACAAATCTATTGTATTCCCATAAATTGACAACTGAAAATTATGCCAACATTGGCAATATGAATACAATAGTGTTTTCTAAATTATTTTCGTTGCTAAGGATATTTTGTTTTGTCTGAAGGTTAACTCAAAGAATGTTTTCATATATATATATATATATATATATATATATATATATATATATATATATATATATATATACATACATACATACATAAATATATATATATATATATATATATATATATATATATATATATATATATGTATGTATATAATTATCATATAATTTTGAGAACAAATGTAACATATTCAATTTTATGAGAAGTTAAGAGGAGGGGTAGTATATAATCAAACCATACTCCTAATATCGATTATATTTTCTTTGTTGGATGATGAATTTCCGTATCTTTGAAATAAAAATGTGAACAAATCTTCCCAGTTCATATCCTGTTTCGAATGGCTTCAGGCATTAGCAATAATTCTTGGGGTTCTGGTGAATGATGTCTTGATCCTGCTGCTCACAAACACTTCCATGAAAAAAATAACAAGTTAACTTATTGGATGACTTAGTAGTCCTGCAACGAAGTGTTATTAAAATTGACATACGAATTCTTACATTTAATGAAATATTGCATCCGATGTAAAAAAAATAAAAAGACAATCAGGAATAAGAATATCAGCAGAATTTACTGCTTTGATATAATTGCAATTTTAAAAGCAATTATATTAAACAAATGAAAGACTGGAATCGAAATATCTGAACAGATTTTCTAACAGATAACGCTGGACAACCTTTACAAAATGAAGAAGGGAATTGAAGCAACTGAAATTGAAAGTATCAAGGAAAATGTAAACAAAGATCAAAGAACATTCTTATAGATCGTTTCAGAATGAGACAATTGAAATCTCTCTGGTACGTAATAAGATAAGAAATCTCGTAGAATTTGACGCTGACAGTTCATATTGAAGACAACAGGGACAGATAAAATGATTTATCTAAACATCGTGTGTAAATCTTTGGCAGAACAGGATAGAAGAGAGATAGTAATTTATTATTCTCGTTGTCATTTTTGAAGAACAAAGAAAATGTATAAATTAACTTTCATATGTTTAGTTTTTATTTCAAAATCTAATCACTTTTTTTAAAACAATAAATATTACCGAAGATTGAAGGCAGTTAAAAAAGCGATGTCATGGGAGAAAAAAAAAAACCTACTTTTGACACGCTTAACCAGGCTTATCAAAAACAATATATGGGACCAATGTTGTTTACAAAGTCATTTAATTCATTAGAGAGTGGAATAATTCTAAAATAACATCCATATAAAATGCAACCAGAATGCTGCAATTTCGATACAAATTTACAATAGGAATACTTATTGTGAATAACACAAAAATAGTATCATAAAATGTTTTAAAAATCGCACACTTTAAAAGACATCAATATAAAATTAAAATAATAAATGATCAAAAAAAAATTGATAATATAGAAAGGCATTCTAAAATATATTTCAAAGTGAAGAATCCATACGAGCACACGTTGAGGTGACATCAAAAACATTTAATATTTAATAAATAACATTATATTCAGTTGATATATATATCCCAATACTAAAAAAGAAGTAACACATCGTGTGTAGCATCTAAATTATAAGTGTCAATCTATCAAAGTGTGCTAATCATTATATAAATGTATGTTTATCTTGATAATGACTGAAGCCATTCGAATGCTCTAAAACTTTTGAATGAACTGACCTGAACTATTGCTCTCCTAATTCAAAGATAAACAAATTAACCAGTGATGTTAAAATATAGCAAGCATTACTTATCTCTTATCTAAAATAAAATTTGCATTAATAAAAAATTGCTTCCATTTTATATTTCGTAAGATGTATCTTCCAGCTTCTCTGGTTAACATCATCAGTGATGTTTTAAGCATGGCTCCTTAATGGTTTGGGGGTCTGGCAACACCATACTCAGTCGCCACAGCGATCCATTCAATATTGATGAGATATCCACCTGTGAGCTAACCATACGCTATATGTCATAATGTAACGCTATAGAAACCAACTGCGACAAAGGAAATCATTTGGCCTCTGGAATCTAATGACAAGTAAGTTCCGGTTTACCAGTGTCTACGCTCCTCTATAAAAAAGGAAGAAAGAACGGAGACATTTTCTCACACATAGTAACAGTCTCGTTTTGTACTTGTAGGCAATAATCATTTATGTGGCTTCCTCTCTTCTGGGACTGTTTCATTACAGTATATCCCTAATTATCCATACCTCGTCCTTCTGGACATCGATTATCCGGACGTGAAATGTAACATCGATATTAACATTTCCCGACTGCCGAGGCAGTTCATTCCGTAGGTTTACTTTTCGAAACCAATCTCCTTTTTGTTAATCTTCGTGTCGGGTATGTGGCCATGGTTAAATGTAAATGAAAGAATTGACTAAATTTGTAATAAACAATAAAAAGGAAAGAAAAAAAATATAGCCGCCAAAAATAATATTAAGCAAGAAACAAAATATGCAAGACAAAGAATTCGTAAGAAAGCAAAAAGTACGCAAACTTCTGTTGATACACAGGACCAGATTCGGAATAACAAAAGTAGCATTCAGATTTCAAGACATGACTGAGCCGGGACTGTGACAAATGATTTTGAGAAGTAGCTTATCTTATTGGCTGGAAAGAAATCCCAGCATTCACTTATGTGCTTCTGTCTGTAAATGGAAGTATTTTGCAAACATTCCCAGACTTGATGTATTGTTGTAACCTAGGAAAGTTTACTGAATTGAATAATCGCACGAAAGTTGGTAATCAACGATAATACTTATGGCAAGAACAACACACATAAGATTTGCCAGCGGCGCGCAGGAGTAGTCAACTGCTAGAAGTGAGTCAAGTAAATTCTACATTGTATCTCCAACTTCAGACCAACATACAGTATTTACTAATTTCTGTGAAGGGTGACATACCCATTATCTTCCCTAGGTAGGCTACAACGTGTACATAGTCAACATTTTTATAACATGAGGATTTTTAGTAGGTTACCTGCGATTATGTAGTATTTTGGTAGATGACGGTTTGAGTGTAGAAGGATGGGCCATTGTGGTGAATTTATGAATGAATGGGTCGTGAATCAGATTACTTATGTTCAAGATAGTCAGTGACGATTAATCTTTCCACGCCTCCCATCTCGGTCTTGTGCTGCATGAAATGTATATTTCATATCAAAATAAACATTCCTAAATGTATATAGTCAAAATTATTATTGCATAGTTTTTTAACAGGTCCTTCGCGAATATGGCATTTTGGTAAACGCTAGATTGGGTGTAGGATGGTTTCTTGTGGGGTATAAAGCAATTAAAAGAATGAATGAGTCATTAATCAGATTAGCTAGGTTTGAATAGTCAGTATCGACAAGCCTTTCCCCATTTCTCCTTTTTCTAAATAGATATCCCCAGGCTAGATTGGCACGAACAATTCGTGATCTTCAAATGCATTCGTTGAAATCGAGAGTGTCACCCCAGTTTGAACCTGTACAGCCATAACAAATGATTCACCGTCATCAGCAGCTGAAGCATACCTCTTTGAGCGGAGATCCATGGTCTCAATAGATCGACTGATGCAATGTTTTTTTTTTTAGTTTTTTTTTCTCCATAACATTTCGATACTGTTGATATTCAATTATCCTAATTTTTTATTTTTCCGCTGATATTTTTTCAACTACTGTCCAAAGGTATCCGGATAATTCGGGGAATAATTTAGTTGGTAATGAAAATCATGACAATTCTGCTATGCGAGTATAAAGAGTTGGAAAACATTGATATTATAAGACGTTTTTCAATATTTACTGCAATCCGAAACTTTTCCTCCGTGTTTAGTAACCAGTTGTAATGACGAGTTGATTACCCTAACTACAAAACATTACCGGCTCTTAAGAATAAATTTGGTGTACACGAACATTCACCAATTTTCAATAGGAAAAAGCAAAATAAATAAATATATAAAAAAAATAAAACAGTGTACACGCAAGGTGAACTTTACAAAATTGACGACAAATGCTGAGCAACAAGGAAGCAAAATGGTGGTCTTGGCGAGGTATTATTCATCTAGATTTCTTAGATATTAATAAAAACATATATGCGCATTTATATTTCCAGTAGCTCTGACATGTCCATAGATGGTTGGTTGAAATTCGTCAATGGAATAATTTAGTTCTCTCCCAAAGTTCTGTACAAGAATAAGACAGTTAAATTAGGTAACTCGCTTAGTTAGTTATACTACAAAGGCAATTTTTTTATTGAATTTTATTCACCCTGTAAAAGGCTCAATAGCCACTCATTGTAGAAGCTTACACAGTAAGAGGTGAAGTTTATGCAGATATATGGGGAAGAAAACGACTAAACCTAGATTTGAACAGATTAAGATTTTAGTTATTGGTGAAGTATATTCTTCGGGGTCGTTTCCACAAAACAGCGGTTTGTAGGAAGAAGCTGCTCGATGGGTTACTGCTTAACAACGGAATACGAATGGAATGAAGGCGATTCGCTAAAATGTCCGTGACATATCTGGTCTGAACCGTGAATGTGAAAATTAGAGAAAATAATAAATGTAGTTCGTCTGAATATTTTCCATGGAAATAGCGATAGAGCAGTGAGAGACCCTTTTTTGTTAGAAACGGGTTGAAGGGTGGAAAATAATTTGTCACCCAAAAGGACGCTGAGATGCTTCTGGACATGACTAGAAAAGTGAATACTGCGCAGCTTCTGCTCATATATGCCAACGATACTCCATTTTAACCCTGATCCGGCTATTGTAAATATACAGGATACCAGGAGGAGTCAGGTACTTACTAAAGCGGCACACGTAACCGAGCATTTTCCCAGATTCTTTAACGACAGATACTATTTACGAGTTAACTTGAGGTCTGGGTTGAATTTAAGTTCCAATAGTCGCTCAAGTCACGGATTCTCACTGAGGGAGCCTACGTTCATCGCGATTAATGAAAGATCTGGGTCCAATAGGCGATGACAGAATGCCACTTGTTTGGTTTCCGAGGCACTGAATGCCACCAACCGGTTTTATCCCATTGACATGTTAGAGCTACATCAGGGAGAGATCAGTTGCCAAGCTATGGTAACTGAATAAATTCCATAAATTTTTTCAAATAATAAAATTTATAAAATAAAACAGATATTATTTGGACTTCAGCCTAAAAGAATGGGGCGTTTTACATCATTGTCCAAATAACTGCACTCAGGTATATAAAATATATATTTCTTTGTCTCCTCATATTCCTTATCAATCGTTATCCGTCAGACACTAAACAAGGAAAAAAATCCTGGCTGTAAACCGAAAGGAAATCAAAAAATCCTAATAAAGCTATTTGTGCTTTTTTTACTCAGCGTCTGAATGTCTTTAGTTGAATGAAGGCCTTCCATAAAATAATGGGAAGGAATGAGCCATTACCTTACTGCACACACCAAAAGCGTGTTGGTAGGGGCAAATGTGACACGTTTGGGAAGCTGACTGAAGCCTGTGAAGCTCGTTTGTTTTATATACGCCTTCCTCAGAATCATGGGGAGGAATGGGCCATTGCCCTACCGAGCAGGCCCAAAGCGTGTTGTTAGGGGTCAATGTAACACGTTTGGGAAGCTGACTGAAGCCTGGTAAGTTCGTTTGTTTTATGTACGAATGTACCATTACTCTACCGCCCTGGCCAGAATATTTTTCTAGTCCATGATCGCACAAAGATCACAGTTCCCTACTGGGTAGCGTCTCAGACAGGAATCAGAGAGCCGAATACCAATTACATTCGAGTTTATTACATTCAATTACATTGAAATTTGGAAAATGTCTATAGCTAATATATAAATCTAAGAAAATGTTTAAATTTAAATCAACCTCCCTGTGCCAGAGACTCTGGGGGTTATATTTTACCAAATAAATGATGGATGCAATTTTTTATTTATGTAAATTTTATTTTAGATAAGAGGTGTTATGTCTGCTATATAAATCTATCAGTCAAATCTAATGCATAAATCTAATGTCTAAATCTCACTTTAGAAGATGGAAAGCTTTTAATTTATACCAGTCTGGAGAGGGTTCGGCTCTGTCAGGTTGACTTGATTATGACCCACAACTACTGCTTTTAAAACCAGTAAGTATGCTGCTTCTACGACACCAATGGGTTACAGGATTCGTGATCGTGAATGTAACGCAGCTTTCTAATTTCCAAATCCGAATCGCCATCCATTACAGCACACGTATATCGTACATCCAATCTTACAGCTCCTGATATTACAAAACGGTCACTCATCTAGATACTTACCAGACTCGAAGGTAATCGGAAGAGATTCGGTGTTTCAACCGTATATGGCCGCCAGAAATTTAAGCTTCAAACAAACATATTTTTCCTCCGCTGAAAAAAAAAATAGCTCTTGGAAAGCAAATATTAAAATAAAATTGAGAAATTTCAAATGATAATAAAATCCTTTTCCATATTGCATTCCGAGTTGATGTCAAATTCCTTAAGGAAAGTCTTTAAAAAATGTCAGGAAAGATTAGGTTTCGTGATCTAAACCTTGGCAATAGTTGATAGCCGGTAGTAGAGCAGTAAATAATATTTTAAAACATGGAGAAGGATCTTGAAAATTTTTTAAAAGGATTAATGCCCATAGAAAAGAACATCAAAAGATCACCCTTATAGTAAGGGGTCTTATCCGCAGGATATAATCTCTTTTATGTAAGGCTTATCTCTCCTGCTCAGATTTGCTCCCAACATTGTGAAATGCTGCCAAGAGAAATAATAACAATAATAATAATAAATGTCCAGAAACGATTGATCATCTTGTGTGATAAATATCCAGAAACGATTGATCATCTTTTATCAGGTTGCATGATATTGGCACCCACTGACAGAGTGGGCCAATATCTGCATTGGAAAATCTGCAACTTCTACGGGAAGGAAACTGAAAGGAAATGGTATGAACACCACCCAGACCCAGTTACGAGAGATAGGACCTGTCACAATTCTATGGGACTACACAATACACATTGACAGAACAATCAAAGCCACCGTCCAGATATTGTTATTAAAGACCACAAACAAAACAAGTGCCTCCTTATTGATATGGCTGTCCCTGCTGACTGCAATGTATCTTTAAAGATATTCAAAAAGCTGTCAAAATACAAGGACCTTGAAATAGAAATCTCAAAAATGTGGCATATGGGAACATCAACAATCACTGTTGTAGTTGGAGCCCTAGGACTGGTTGGAAAAGATTCCAGTAGACTATTTGAAGGGATTACTGGAAGTCCATGCCTCAAGGAGATACAAAAAATTGTTCTGACAAGTACAGCCCACACTTTACGAAGGGCTTTATCTATGTAATTATTTTTTTATTTTTTTGTCAACGGAAAGTGTCTTGATGCCATCTCTAAACTTAGGTCCCTGGGCGGGACCCCGAAAGAAATGTGTAAACGCCAGAAATCAAAGAAAATAATAATAATAATAATAATAATAATAATAATAATAATAATAATAAAGAAATAAATAAAATAGTAAAGAAACTTCATTTAGAAATAATGAAAGTCTACAAAAGAAATCAGAAAATTTATTCAGGAATAAAGGAAACCAACAAGTTCAAAAGAAATTTCAAATGGATCGAAAAAGTGCAAGTAAACAATAATAGAGTTATTCCAGTTGCAAAGAAATTAAAAGTAAATGCAACTTGCCAAATGCAGAAACAATGGCAACATAAATCTCTTCCTGTTTAATACTCTGCTCGTACCAAACTGGCTGTTGTATACAAACCCCATACACATCAGTGGTTACGTAGGGCAGGGTTAAAAGCTGAAACCCAAAATTGTATAGTTCCTACTGCACAGGTCTAATGCTTCCTAACTAAATTATCAAACACTCATACTTAAAAAAAAAATATGTCGAACCGAATTGTAGATTCTGTGATAAATATTCAGAAATATTTGATCATCTTCTATCAGGTTGCACAGTGATTAGAATTAATTGTTCTCTCTAAGGGGAGATAAGAGGTTGAACCATTGCTTTCCCAAGGGTATTTGCGCTTAAGTGAATTTTATGAACCCAACTGGTATTTGAACTCGGCCCACCGATCAACATTAATCCATGACACCTGCCGCACATCCACGCTTACAGCACCAGGTATTCCCAAACGGTCACCGATCTACGCGATGTTTCAACGTAATGTCCTCGTAAACCCAGCAAACACGAGAATAACAGTCCGAATATAAATATTGTAAATATTTTTATTTAATTTTTGCATATTGTTTGCTATTTTGATTTTCAAATTTTACTTTAATACATTATAATTATAAGCTTTATATTTCTCATTTCCTTAGTTTAAGTCATGTTTCTTCAGGACGAAGGTGAACATGGTCGCCCGATCTTACTTCTTTTTCCAACATCTTGGAATTGTCATGCCTTCTAGGGAAATACATGGAGTGGTTTCACCTTGATTTTACGACGGTTTTTAATCCGGAGGATTAGACATCTTGAGAAACAGAGAGACTGAAAGAGATACACAGAGACAGAGAGTTAGAAAGAGATATACAATTCATATCTTTTTGTGAAAGTCAACGCACAACCTTAGATCGGAATATATATATATATATATATATATATATATATATATATAGCCAGGTAAACTGAGGACAATTGGAGTATAATTTCACTGTAAGTAACAATTAATTTAAAAGGGGGCTCAATATAGTGTAGAGCTAAATATATTTTATTTTAAAAGATGTTAAAATCACTACATAATTACGTTTCAACACTACAAATGTATCTCCTCAGGCGATGCTGAACTAATGACGAGTGAAAGATTAATTTACTTTCAAATGCAGAAAAAATTTAAAAAATAAGTTCGCGATATTTGCTGCAAAAAACCATAGAAAGTGACCTACGCTAAATTCAAATTTACCGGGAAAACTTTTTTAATATAGCTCATGCCACGAATATAAAACCTAGGCAATTTCTTTATGGTCAGATCCAGATGGTTATATTATTTCGTAAGATGTATCGAAGTCTGACCCTCAAATTTTCTAAGAAGTAACAAGCGAAATAGACAGGGGAGGTAATTTAACATAATGCTAACAATTTATATGCTCGTTCTACTTCTTACATAACATTTACTAGATGATAACTAAATGGCACCCTTAAAGCAAATGGTAAATAACTTAACAGTTCGTAAATAAGATAAAAAATACAGAGCTACTTTGTCAAATTAATATGCAACCGTTAAATTAAGAGCATCCATATAAGATGTTAATAATGCCAACTAATCAATGTCGATATTAATAATACTAACTAAACACCATCACATCCATATAAGATGTTAATAAGACTAGCCAAATATCAATACAAAACAATATTAAGTCAAAATTTATCATACAAAGAGAATAGTAATCCACACAAGGTGCACAACAATTCATTTACTAATTATTACTATTAGAAAAATTATTATCAAATTCAAAGTTTTTAAGGTAAAAGTTTGTAAGGTAAAAGTTTGTTCATATGCCTACAATGCAGATTCAATTTACTTATTTGGTTTGATAAGGAGTTTTATCAGAAAATCTGATAATATCAAATTTTTCATGCAAGCATAGAAAACATTTAAAGTTACACATGTTTTTGTCAAAAGAAATTTCCATTAGGAGTTTTATAAGTTTCTTTTAAATTAAAAAATACTTAGAAAGAGATGTAATATTTTTCTAAGTGCTATTGGTGAAGGATAAGATATATTGATATCAACTAGTCTTAAAAGGATTCTTAGTACTATCAATATAAATTTTTCCAACAGTCAGATACTTTATTGTAGAAATAGTACTTAGATAAACAAGAGAGGTGTTTAATATTGGTTTTGTAATGGGCATCCATTCAAGCAACTAGTAGTCGTTTTTGAGATCAGCCGTCAATTTGAACTTATCGAAATAATCAAACTTACCATCGTGAGAGGAGTAAATGATTTTATCATCACCCTGGAGAGAAAGTTGACTGCCAATGGTCTAGAAGATTAGTCCTTCAGGATAAGTTTCATTTCTTGATCTGAGAAGAAAGACTGAATCATTTAAAAAATTCGCCCTGAGACATTATAAATTTTAAAATTCTGAGGAATACCAGATTCTGTCGAATGTTTCGAGATGACCGATGCAACAATGCGATATATATATATACATATATATATATATATGTTATTGTCATCCACAGACAGACTGTTTTGCTGTATCACAGCTCATTAGTGTGGCTAGGTTGCCTCTACCTATGATTGAAACCAGACTGAATTGGCGTCAGTCGGAGATTCTAACATTAATGCGTGGCACACAGCAGGGATGAAGGTCAATTGAAGCGTATTTATTTTTAGATAAACACACATTGACTAAGAGAAGTCAATTCGATTTAAGGAAGACGTTGGCAAGAATGAAAATGAGTTTTATATTATTATAATATCGACAATCAGTGATTTATATTCCTAGCCGAAACAAGGATTAAATGTGAAATAAAAAAAACGTTATTCTACTGCGCATAAGTACACATGGAGACATACATTTGTACACACACACACACACACACATATATATATATATATATATGCAAAATAAAAAACATGCATATGTGTGCAAACACATACACAAGAACACACACGAATAAATTTAATACATTCTGAAAATAATCTTACTGATTTAGAATTCATGCAATTTAACAAGAACATGGAACGTTTTTCCACCCGAACATTCTAAATCGTTTTTCTATTAATCTTAGCTCATTTTCTTTCACATATATCATTTAAATTAGCGATTCCTGACAAATAACAGCTGTAAATATTTGTTGGACGGAAGCTGATGAGTTATATTCTTTATTGATATCTTCTTTATTTTGAAGCCGCCTGATAAAATGCAGTTTTAAAATGAATCTCTTCGAAGAAGCCATTTAAAACATACTTGAAGCAGAAGTATTTGATTGTTTCATTTACTTCTGGGGGATGGAGTTTTTCTTGAGTTTTCAACTCATCGAAGTACGAGAATTTAAAGACATATATGCACAAGAGAATATTACGGATAACATTTGTTTTCTCATATGTTAAATTAAGGTGGACAGTCAAAAGTTATTTGCTTTTGCTCGAGAACATTTGGACGTAATGTAATGATTCACAAGCTTGCCTCACTCTATTACTTATGACTGAATGGTGAGTTCGATATCTAAACTATACTTAGTAAATCGCTACAATTTGCACAGACATATATTTCAGTATTACTGAAATGAATGATGTGTTAAATTTTATTCCAGTTTTTGCGTTATATACAGCGCCATCCATCCATAACACTAATAATTTTTAAAGTTTGAAGCCATGTGATGATCAGATACAAAAGGCGGTATATGCTAAGCTGTTTAATACATCTAAATGTAAATACCAGGAATTATAGCTGATATTCTAAACACTTGGCATATACTCATATTTTGATTAAATATCTTCAATGAACAACAGAAACAAAGAAATTAGTCTTGCCTGTCCAAAACTTTGGGAAGGGACTCTATATCCCACTAAGCTAATATTTATCTATCTGTCTGTATGCTAGCCAGTCTCTCTATATCTATCTCTCAGTCTACACGAGTTAGTTCACGTCTATCTATCTGTTAGGCAGTCTCGTCATATCTATCTATCTATCTATCTATCTATCTATCTATCTATCACGATATGCCTATCTATTTTGCAGTCAGTCTCTCCATATCTATCTATCTATCTATCTATCTATCTATCTATCTATCTATCTATCTATCCTTCTCAATCTGCTCATATCTGTTTCATATCTTTCTACGTCAATCTTCTCATATCCATCGATTTATGTATCTCAATCTGCTCATATCTATCTATCTCAGTCTGCTCACATCTATCTATCTATCTATCTATCTATCTATCTATCTATCTATCTATCTATCTATCTCAACCTGCTCATATCTATCTCATTCTGCTCATGTCTATCGAACTATCTATCTCAATCTGCTCATTTCTATTGATTTATGTATCTCAATCTGCTCATATCTATCTATCTATTTATCTATCTATCTATCTATCTATAACGATCTATCTATTTATCTATCTATCTATCTATCTATAACGATATACCTATCTATTTGTCAGTCAGTCTCTCCATATCTATCTATCTATCTATCTATCTATCTATCTATCTATCACGCTATACCTATCTATTTGTCAGTCAGTCTCTCCATATCTATCTATCTATCTATCTATCTATCTATCTATCTATCACGATATACCTATCTATTTGTCAGTCAATCCCTCCATATCTATCTATCTATCTATCTATCTATCTATCTATCTATCTTGTTTGACCAAAACCACGTGACTTACAGACCCATCACGCTGAAACATCGGTTCCGTGCGATTAAGATGATTTTTTTTATGACATGTTCATTTTCCGGCATCAGAAAAGATCGATTCTATTCACTACTGTCTAAAATGTTTCTAAATCTTGATGTACGTATTATAATTCTGTACAATCACCAGAGTTAAGCAACGTCGAATCTGGTCAGTACCTAGATTGGTGACCGATAGGTAATACCCGGCGTTGTAAGCTTGGAAGTGAGTGTGGTGTCATGGATGATGACTGGGAATTGTTAACCGAAGAGACGAGTTCCAATTCCCATTGGATTCCTTATATTGAATTATGAGCAAATATCCTTGGGAAAGGTATGGATCCACCTCATCTCCCCAGTTATGGGTTAATTAGGAACACTTGTAAGATTAAATCATTATTATCTGTAAAAAAAAGGTCTTACAATAAAAAAAAATATCTGGCTTTAAATAAACTGCAAATGTTTGATAAGCCTAAGAAAATTTTAGCTTCTAATTAAAACTTAGTTTCTTTAGTTTTCATCGGGTTTTATTGATGTCCGGCTTTAGTTTCAGTAAGTGAATTCGGCGAGTTGAGGTCGAACGTGGATTGTGTCTGCTGCGTTCATTTTCGCCCTAATGTCTTACATAAAGACATTTGTTCATTTTTCCCCATTACGGGTGATGGAATAAAGAAACATGTCGGCTTTTTTTTTTGTTTTGTTTTTTATGTATATGTTGTATGATTTCTGTATATATGTAATGGAAGGCAACATTACTCTATGAATGAAGCAAAAATGAATACTGAGCTGTTACGTGACGTCTTTCCTTCTTTACGGCAGTAAATGTTGGACGATTTCCTTAAAGATGAAGAAGAGACTCGAGGAGACGGAGATGTGGTTCCACAGATTAATTTTAAGGATATCATGGACCTAGCCTTTGAGAAAGGTTGAAGTTTTAGAGAGGATGCAAACAATGAGGAGGCTTACACTTAACATCAAGTACAAGCAGTTCTTGGGACACATAATGAGGAAAGAGGGCCTGGAGAATCTGATACTTACGGATCGAATAGAGTAAAATTTAGACAAGGGGAAATAACCTGTGACATACCTGGCGGGTTTTATCAAGCGGATGACAAAACGTGGTCTGGGGGTAGAAGCAGAGGGAACGACATGTTGAGAGCTGCAAGCGACAGAGGGAGGTGGAAAGCCATGATTGCTTACGTTCTGAAAGACATGGGACATAAAAAGTAAGAAAGAATGTCATAAAGTAGTCGAAATTTTATGATCATGATACGAGCATAAGTTTTATAGAATTAAAACACTATCTATTTAGAAAACTCACAGAATTATCCCTATACTTCTGATTAAAAAAATACCATTATATTATACAAATTAACCGTCGAATTTACATCGTCAATCCTAGATAATCGAATATGATAGTTGCTATGGGATCTTACCCATAATAATAATAATGGACTATTCCATAATAATAAATACTGCGCCTCAGGAGTAGTCAAGTCTTTCGGTCAGTCAGTCGACTGGCTGATCGGTTGAACTCTCTGCCTTCGGGCGGGGAGGAACCCGAAGGAGGCTACGCCGAAGGGCGGAGTCTTTTTCGGGGAGGTAAACCGACCCTGAACCCGTTTATACGGTTTCAATCGGCATATTTTTGGCCGAGCCCACGGCTCGGAAATCCCACGTTAAAAAGGCCTTCTGCCACATGACGCCCTCTTGGGAGGGGGACTGAATATCATTCGCGTCAGTAGTTCAAGTCGAGTCAAGAGTCGAGTCAGAGGCTGTCCGAAACAGAGTCGCGTTCAGATAATTACTGCAAGACATTGGAATAGTGATACTGGTTGAGACTGCATTATTCTCTCTACTAAACCTGATTGTTCATACTAACACTTCTACTTCTCTGTATATATTCCTGTTTGTAATATATCTGTGTTATTCCATACCTGTGTTCGAGTTCTTCTTTATTGGTTCTACCTTGGACTATCACCGTGGTACAAGGAACCGGACCATAACAAAAGTGAAGACAATATAGCTATCGAACAGGCATTCACTCTTTCATATGAAAGAACTAAAGTCGTTACGTTTCGGCTCGAGAGTTTCTTACTGCAAGCCGAAATACAATCAATCATTAAAAAAAATTTACATTGCGCGTTAAGGCATTTTTCGTGTATATATCTGGTAGCTTATGTTGTATATCCACATTGTTGATACCCCTGCTGATGTACGAACGCCTCAATATACACCTAGGTGTTACTGCTAACGGTTACATACCAAACAGATTTTGCAGTTGTTTTTTTTTAGATTCACAGCCAACCGCTTTTGGATTTAAATCTATATATTTCCTTTTGCTTTCCAACCACATCTATAGAATCCAGTTTTCACTGACATTAATGCAAGTTTGTGGGTAGAGAGTAGAGAGATTCATACATTTTCTGTGTGTGAAAAGAAAAATAGACCAAAAAACAACGTCTATGAATATAATTTGAACGAGAAACGCAAATTATACGCCCTGTGTTTACCAGCTGTGGGCGACGTGTTTTTCATAGTGCAATGATGTAAATATATAAGGTTTAGTATGAAATTTTGTAGACGAGTTCTGCTCAAAAGTATCGGAGTTGTTACTGTGATAACGAGGCTAAGGTATGCAAAATGAAACCACTTGGTACAGACAGACCTTGACCTATGTCGCGCATGGACATTAAGTTATATTATTCTTGATTGCTTACATTGTTTATAGCGTTGCTTGAAAGGAGAGTGT
>CAHIKZ030000985.1:1570000-1602500 GCA_903632075.3 Acanthosepion pharaonis | reverse complement strand
CACACTTATTATAAAACACAGGTTGAGTGTGTGTGTCTGTTCGTTTATATATTGGATCGGATTTCCTATATTTTTCAACGGATTTCAACAAAACTTCACAAGACTACTTAACATTACCTTGCGGGGGTTCTGACAGCGCCAAAAATGGGAAAAATATCATTCTTTTTGCATGAAATCAATTTGAAAATCCGATTAAGAGGCATCGCTGTTGTGAGAATGAAAGGGGGACAACTCATATCAAGTTATACATATTATAAAACCCAGATTGTGTGTGTGCGTGTGTTCGTTTATATATGGGATCGGATTTCCTACATTTTTCAACCGATTTCAACAAAACTTCACTTTTATTTTTTTTGGCAGGTAGTGTTTCTTATTGTCTTGCACAATTTTTTCTTTATTTTTACATTCAGAATGCTTTAAAAATTCCATTTACAAAACAATTGTTTATAATAAAATTCTATTCAACCGGTAGACTCATAACGATTGAAAACAATGTTTTTGTTCGAGTTTGGGTTTGACCAATTCGTAAAAAAAAACAAACAAAACTATTTAAGACATGCGTGTCCGTCAACCTTAAACAATAATCTTTGTCAATTTTATTTTTCATTCTTTATGATGGTCGATACTTGATCTATCTCTTACTGTTACATCCCCGGGCAACGCCGGGCTCTACTGCTAGTATCTTATATCGGCAAGTTTTATTTATTCATTTTTATGAAGTATTGCTTAGTTGCTTGATTTTTCTGACGCGATAACAACGTCTTGGGCTTATCCAAAGACGAAATCTAAGTATTTTGAACACAATGTTATGGTTTCAACTAAATATATTTTGATGACAATTGTTTGCTTCATCAACAGATAAAATGCATTGTTGATCATTTTATCATAAAATATCTTACAGCTAATTTTAATATAAATAAGTATTGTTTGCATTTTTTTTATACACATATGTATTGCTGTTATTTTTGCTATAAATGTATGTATACTTTCATAGTGTTGTGTTTTTGTTTTGGGAGTTCACTATTTACCCCAATGTGGTAATATAACAGGAGCCACCATAATGGGTTTGGATGGACCTCGGAACAACAGCAATTAAAAAGTGGTTCCACACTGCTCAAACTCTCTCGATCATAAACCTTGCTACCGGATGTACTTTATCGTCACACCCAGGAATATTTATATGAAGGAAAATATAGATTTAAACTAATCATATGTCTGCCTGAATTTCTGTGGCGAAGAGTTATCATTATTTACATTATATATATTCCGACTATTGTTCGTATATTTGTTATTGCTATCACAACGTTTCAGCCTTTGTGACCTTCAGGCTTTCTTAGGTATTGTCATGGGTCCTTATCTATAACTACGGAATGAACTATTCCTAACACTATGTATACTACGCCTCTCAAGATAGAGGGACGCTTCTCGGCTTGACGGTCGAACTCTCTGCCTCTGAGCAGAGAGGAACCCGGACGAGGCTCCGCCGAAGGGCAGAATCTCGTTCGGAGAGGTTGACCAACCCGATCCCGTTTATACTGGTTTTACGGGCATTTTTTGGCCGAGCCTACGGGCTCGGGAAATCCACGTTAAACCCGGCCTTGTGTCACATGCAACCCTCGAGGTGGTGGGGTGAGGGCTAGATACCGAATCGAGCCGAGCTTCTTGGCTTGACGGTCGAATTCTCTGCCTCTGAGCTGAGAGGAACCCGGACAAGTCTCAGCCGAAGGGCAGAGCCTCGTTCGGGGAGGTTGACCAACCCGATTCTGTTTTTACAATTTCTACGGGCACTTTTTGGCCGAGCCTACGGGCTCGGAAAACTCACGTAAAACTCGGCCTTGTGCCACATCTTTCCCTCGTGGTGGGCAAGTAAATATCAAATCGAGTCGAGCCGATAGTACTTCACTCCAAACCAGACTGACAGTCATACTAACACCTTCCACATCTTGTATTATTTTTCGTGTAATATACATTCATTATTTCTACTCTTGTGTTCGTGTTGTTCTTCCTTGGTCCTAACCTGGACCATAACAGGTATATATCAGTCAATGAGTGGGGAAGTGCATACTTGCACTTGTTCGAACAATAACTGAGCAGTAATAAAAGAACTAGACGTGATATCCCTAAAAGTTTGCAGTGAAATGAGAACAGTCTACCCACGTAGATTCAATAATGGTTCAGTTCAGAATTCCCCATAGGTTACCGTATCGATATGCACCTGAAGACGTCGGGAAGTCACAACAGTCGAAACATTGTGATAACAGAAAAAAAGATGAGGACAATAGTCGGAATAAAACTAACGTACGTAATGATTACATTAAGTCTGATAAGACCTACTAAAGGAATAATCCATTGTCAGCATCCGAGATTCGAAATATTGCCATGCGTTATAATAAAAATGAATTTCCAGTGCCATCAACAAAAGAATTGTAAGAAAGATGTTGGATATTGGATTGAAAATCTTTCGCAGAATTGTCGATATTAATCAATAAAAAACAGGACCAACAGACAGAAATAGTTTGTTCTGGAAGAAAACATAACACTCAGTAAAGATCTAAGATACACGTTGGAAAATGGATTCAATTTACAGGTAGTAATTAATTTTTCTTGAACGATTCCACATCGATATCACAATTTTCTTGAGTGAATTTTTGGATGGCTTACAAAAGATGTAAGATCAAAAGTTCGACCAGTGCCCCATTTTTAATCATTTTTTTTTTGCGGGGGGATTAATCACAATACATATCACAAATCCCGTCGTGAGTGTATTAAAGATAAGAATGCTTGCGGGATCCCATCCCTCTTTAGGGTCTTCGTTCAATTAAACGTTATTCATCTAGACTGTTTACCACATTACACATTATCGTCATATATATATATATATATATATATATATATATATATATATATATATATATATATATATAGTAAATATTGAAGTCAACACCCAGATGAGACAATGTGATTCATACTAAACACAATCATCATGTCCACTATTATATTTAAATTTCTCATAAGTTCTATCTCTGATATAGAGAAATTTATATTAACATACCATAAAACTATATATATATATATATATATATATATATATATATATATATGCTTTAGGAAGCCGGTGATCGAGACAATGTCCCTACTTCTGATACCAGAAATATCAGTAAATCAGTTTAGAGAATAAATATTTGAATATTTCTGTTAGGAATATACAGTGGGATTGAAAAGTAACTATCTATTTTCTGTATGATTGAATCTACTTTCTTGTAAAAATTATTAATATGCGGAGATCCCATAAACATAAAATAGGAAGATACATTTCAATCACCCTATAAATAGGTTTACGCATCTCTCTCTTTCCCTTTCTTTCTCTCTCTCTCTCTCTCTCTCTCTCTCTATATATATATATATATATATATATATATATATATATATGTGTGTGTGTGTGTGCGCTCCACGTCGATGTGACGTTGATTTAAAATTGTTGTTCTTTTATTATTGTGTCTATAATATTAGAATTAGTTATTTATAATTTACATCGGTCAAATTCATATGTCCAAGAGACGAAGAATTAAAAAAGAATTATTTTAAATAATTTTGAAAAAAAAACATGTATTTACGCAAGCACACTATACACCATGGTGGTTGACACTCTCTTTTGCATAAAAAACAGTCGTTAGAATAATGTCTCATGGAATATATATATATATATATATATATATATATATTATGAAATGGACAAAGTCCGACAATTATTTTAAGACATTTTTGTTTATACATTCTTTTTATAGATACAAATACTCAAGTAAATGCTCTGTTTTATAATAAACAGTATTAAACAACATTTACCGGCATGAATGTCCAAGAAATTTTCATAGAAAATGTTCGTCCTCCGACAGGAATCGAACCTGTATCCTATACGGAACCGCCATATAGCCTGACGTGCCTATAACCGTTTCGGCCACAGAGTAGCAAGGGCGATTTTACTGTCTTTCAACTTTAATCTTCCATGAATTTCGGCACTTTTGTTACGCCGTTAAATTTGTACATGTATACATAAAGGTTATTTTTTTCCTAAAATGGTTGTTTGTATATGAACACGTCATATTGAACTACAATTTGTTTTATGTTGACGACTGCTTAAAGATGTTTTGTAGCTTATGATTGGTTTCTGTTTTTAAACACACACACACACACACACACACACACATATATATATATATATATATGTATGCGTGTGAGTGTGTGTGTGTGTGAGCTTAGAGAAAATAAGAAACAGATAGATAAATGTGACGTAACACTTTCAACTTTTCATCCAAGAAAACTGATTGTTAGATTGACTCTGTGATTGTATTATTAATAGCTAAATAAATATATAAATGCTTTGGGCATATCAATATTATTGATGAATCGCATGTAGTGATAACAATTTATATACTCTAACCGAAATCCAGGAGTTTCTGGAAATTGGATCTGACACATGCATCGTTAAGCATCATGAACGAAGTATAGGCAATCACTATTTTTCGATTTTCATGGCGACAATGACATTATGGACTCCATTCTCCCTCAAAACAGCCTGAGGCAATTTTGCCCCGTTTGAAAACGTCCATAGCACTTTCCCCTTTTTTACATTTCTTCTTACAAAAATAGTGTGCACACAGACAAACGCTTTACAGTATCCATATATAATCGGTTATTTTGAAAGAAATGTTGCATTTTGAGAGCCGGAATGAAGTACATTTCATTCAGATTTACTCAACAGGTACACACTTGTCTGTAGTAGCAATGAAAAAATAGAACTAGAATAAATCCAATACATTTACTGTTTTCAGAAAAAAAATGTTATTATGGGCGAGAACTTCAAGTCAGCGCAAACATGCATCACTTACCTTAGTATATACGCATCTTCTTAGTTTATTTTCTTAATATAAATTTTCATCTTCACAATCTTTAAAGAGACTCTTTGTATACTTGTCATATATCTTAAATTTAGTGTAATAACTGTTATAAAATGAAGTGTCTGACAAGCGGAATTAGTTTATAAGACTCCAAGATTGTACATTCAAACATTCTTACAGAGTAAATAAACAAAAGCCTCAGTGAGGGAATCGGGTTATCTGGTGGGCGGAATTTCGATCATTGCGTCGGTTAGTGGAAAAGGATGAACGTATATTTCTTGTTCAATGGCAGAGTCAAAAGATATCACATGAAAGAAAGAATCGGTTAAATATATATCCAGATAAAAAATTAAGAAACAAATTACTGATGTATTTGTGTGGTTATCTTGAGTAAAGTTCTTTATCCATGTGTTAAGTTACCCATGTCATGTGATAGTTTGGGGATAATTGTTTGCGAAGATTAGGGTTGTAGAGGGGTTGTAGAAGACTTTTCTCTGGATTCTGATTTACATACATACATACATACATACATACATACATATATATTATAAATTAATTGATTAAAAATATGTTTTTTCGCTACACAGTTCTAACCATGTTTCAAAAATTTTGTAATTAAATTAAAGACATTAGTCCCATTTCATGAAATGGAACTAATGTCTTTAATTTAATTACAAAATTAAATTCGAAGATTTTAGCTTCCATTTTTGAAACACGGTTAGAACTGTGTAGCGAAAAAAACATATTTTAAATCAATTAATTTATAATATTAATGCTCTGTAAATTTACATTGGGCACTATTTTGTAAAAGTAAAAATATCTATAAGAACACCGGATTATATATCTTACTCTTTTTTCGGCAGACTTTCATGTTTTTAGCTCTTTCTTTTTTTAAAACCTTTTTTCCCTCGAGATTGATTTGATTATTGGCCAATCAAAAATTCGAGGGTTTTTCGAAACGAGTAGAGTTAGCTGACCACATATGGAGAGAGAAGGGAGATCACCGCCCCCTGTGGGATTATGTTGAGATCATAGACAGGGAACACCATTGGAAAATTCGTAAACTTAAGGAATCAGCACATATGCTAGGCCACAAAAATCTCCTGAGCCGACCAAGCATAGAAATAAATACAATATGGGGACCAGTAATAAGGAGTGCCAGAGAAAAGCAATGATAACAAAGTTGCAATATGAACTCTGGTAAAGACATAGAATGATAACAGCAAAATTGCAATATGAGCACTGGTAAAAATGATGCTGAAAACATTAGGTTTATAATACTCAGAAGTTCATTCCCAGATGTCCTCAAGGGATAAAGGCGTTGGTTAGATCCAGTGACAGACCCAAAGAAGGTGAGTTAAATACCTGGTTAAGGCAGTGGAGAACTTTCAGAGGGAAAATTAGCAAGAGATAACTGATAACTGACATCCATCAAACATGGCACGTGGAACTAGAACAGTCTACCCCAGTGATCGAAATAAAGGGTTCAGTTCGAAATTCCAACCATCTGAAGAAGGCCGAAGCGTACGACGGCTGAAACGTTGTGACAAATATGGCGACAAAGATGATGACAATAGTCCAACTAATGTAAATACTGTACATAATACCTCATCTCAGAAATATAGACAGAGCAGAGTTATGTATATGGTAGAGTAGATAAGTTGGTCAATAAAAGTAATCAAACGAAAAGGTATCGATGAAATCAGTACGAAAAAAAATTATTAATATCAACTAGGGGACAAAAATGAAGCACTGTTATTGAAGTTCCAAATTTGGAAGTTTCGAACACGCCTGGGTTCTACAGAGGAACGGTGAAAACAATCCAACATTAGATTTTGATGTGTGTATAGCCCGCTTGTAGGTGGAATTATTAGAAAAAAATCCGTTCCTAGTTTGATTCCTCGCTGTGCGAAACATAATGTGAATATAACCTCAGATTTTAAAATTGTGATTGGTCGTGGGTGTTAGAGGGTTGATATGTTGAATATAGGGGAAAAGGTTTGTGGTACCAGAAGTGTGGGGGGGGGGGCGGTAGTAGTGTTGAAATATTTTGTTTTTGTGACTTAGGATCAGTGTGAGAACATAGCGAGATTACCAATAGAAGTAAAATGAAAGAGAAAAAGAAAAAAAAAGGAAAAGAAAGGGAGAAAAAGGAAAGAAATAGCACAAAAAGGGATAAATAATACTTTTAAGAAAAACGTTGTAAGATAATGGGGGTGCGGAAAAATGAACTGAATAAAAAATACTAAAAAAAATAAGATAATGATAATATAAAAAGTGAATTGAAAAAAATACAAAAATAGATGTGTTGTGTATCAAAATAGGATCAAAGTGTAAAGTTCCGGGTTTGATTCACCACTGAAAATAGGATTCGATGTTCCATATTGTGTCTATTTCCATAGTTTCCACCTTGCCATCGAACCATACTAGCCATTAGGTGTTATGCTTGCGTTCTATCCGAAATTTTATTTTAAATTTTGTAAGATTGGTGAGTATAATTGTCTAGCAAAACACAGTGAACTAACTTTCCTAGCATCAGTCTGGTTAGAGTGATTTGTGTCAACATAACTCTATAAAAGGCAGGATGCGTCTGTATGTACCAAATTCACGGCCGCAATTTTCGACGGATTTGCACCAAAATTTATATGCACATGCTCCAAGGTAGCGGGAATGCCACGACCAACGTTGCATTTCCCAACTCCCATTGATAGTGGAAATAATCGATTTTTTCATTCTTCTACGGCAGTTTTATATGTAGTTTGCGGCCATTTTGTACTGGCCAGAGTGAGAGCCAAGAGCTGGCGGCTACGAATAGACAGGAAGATTCTATTGGCCAGCGTGAGAGCCAACAGCTGACTGACACAAATATTAACTAGCATGCTAGCATTCAAAAAACGATCGATAGCTGCATTCATCACAAGTGGGAAAGATTTAAATCTGCATGGCACTTTACTCCAATTTGCTCATTCGCTTGCTTAAACTCAACGTTGAATCTGATTCCGCAGACTGGGTTGGGTGTGAAAAATTATTTGTTGTTAACACTCTTTTTTCATTCGGTTTTTCCAGTTACGAGTCCTTTTTTTAAAGCTGATCGTTTTGTGTTCATTTTGTTTAGTTCTTTTTTCGTAACAGATTTAATGTTTAGTATAGAGCTTAGAAAAAAATTCGCAGTGTGAGATAGGCAAGAAGTAAGGCATGTAGCAACATCAGCACTGCGAAGGGCAAACCTTTAAAGGCAAGGAAGGGCAAAAATATTTTAAGTCAAGTGATAGCGATTGTTGTATGAGTCGTACGATTTTTGAATCAAGCACGAGCAACGCCGGGCCATGCTGCTAGTAACCAATATATTTGATTTTTTGTTTTTTTTCTTCTGTCCTGTGTTTGAGAAATCCATTGCAAATAATGAAACCTCTAAATGTTTTACTCATTCACCTCGCTTAAGGATACCTTGCTATGAATTCGATTATATCCTAGTTTTTACATATATTTTCCTCTTTATTATATCAAATAATAATGTAATTTAGCATGGCAAGTACTGTCGAAATACATAGGCTTTGAACGCTATACTATACAATGAAAAAAAAAGAAACCTTTATTATTAATTTATATGTAATAAACTACATTAGTCTGTTTTTTATCATTTAGTCTAATATTATTATTTAATGATTTGTTCGGTGCTGTTTTCTTATCATTACTGTTCAAATCAAAAATGTTTTTTTGGCTTCTATAGACTACGGCTGCTTGAAACTCAATGAAGTATCATTGTCGTAATTTCATCTTCTTCTCTTAGTAATATTCAAGTTCTTGTTATTGTATTTTCAAATCAGTGATTCGGTCAGTTTATTTTTCGTCTACCTCTAATTGTGTTTTGCGATATTCACAGAGGAAATATTATCGTAATTTCATATATTGTACAGACTAACATACTTATCGATTATAATCACCAACTGTTCACCAGTGACTTATAGCATCTTCATGTAGTATTTACACTATTTAAATTCGGAATGCTGACCTAAACTTTGTTTTTGCTATCACAACGTTCCGGCCCTCATCATATGCATATCGATCACCTCCAAACAGATCAATAGCCTAGTTTGATTAAAGAGTCGGTAGGCGTATGGCCATATCACGTTGAAACACCTGTTCCCGTACAAACAGTGAAGTTGAGCAACATCGAGCCTGGCGAGGACCTAGATGGGTGACAGCATAGGAATAACAGGTTCTGTAAGTTTGGATGAGCGGTTGGTTTTATTGATTATGTCTCGAAATTTTTTAATTTTTTTTTTTTTCATTTTGTTTCTTCTATTCACTTACGCGCAAAATCCTTTGGGAAGTTTATCAATCCAGCTCTTCTCCCCCTGATATGGGTTAATTAGCAAGACTTGTATGACTAAATCATTATTTCCCCCTCTCAACAAAATTCTTACAATCTTTTTTCTGAGTTTAAATAACTTGCATATAGTTTACAAGCCGGTGAAAACGAACCAAACAATAAATAAAACGTTGATTCGTAAATTTGGTGATGTAGTAATTGTGCAATATTATTAGTCCTTATCTGAGGTTTCGGCTTCAATCATTTTCTCAACGCCTTAAGCTTGCCTCATTTTGACTTTTCTATCAGGTCATCCCATGAGTTCTGTCCGAATTTTGAATAAAGAAAACAAGTAACCAAATGTTACATTTAATTACAGATTCAATTAACAATGTATTTTCCCTGATTATCTATGACTTCCTTCCATCTATTAACAAGCTTACTAATTCTATTACTGTAAAATTCTTTTGGCTTTGATTCGAAGAACTCGCAAATGTCAGTTTTACCCTCTTCCTGTGTTACAAAAGCTGTTTCTTCCAAATGATTCTGTAAGCTACGAAACAAATGGTAGTCTGAAGGAGCAAGATCGGGAGAATAAGGTGTATGAGGAATTTTCTCCCAACCAAGTTTTTCGATCATTTGTGACGTGATTCTTGCTGTGTGGGTCGCGCATTGTCCTGATGAAACATCACCCATTTTCGATTCCCTAGAGCAAGTCTTTTTTTTCCTCAAAGCTTGGTTCAAACGCTCTAATTGCTGACAGTATATTTGAGCATTAATTGTTGCATTAGGTGGTAAGAATTCAAAGTGGATTATTCCTTGGCGATCCCACCAGATTGAAAGAAGAACATTTTGCCCATGAAGTTCCCTTCTAGGCTGTGGCCGGGGTTCTTCTCCTTTACCAAGCCACTGTCTACGACGCTTAACATTTCGATAAAAGATCCATTTTTCGTCGCCAGACACAAGTCTATCCAAAAAAGGTGAAACAAGTTGGCGAGAATGGAGAGAAGAGCAGATGCCAATTCGGGATTTGAGGTTGTTTTCAGACAATTCATAAGGCACCCATTTTCCAAGTTTAGGAACTTTTCCAAGTTGTTGAAGATGAGGATGAACAGTTGTATGGTTTGAACTGAGAACCACTGCCAATTCTTCAACTGATAAAGCAGGATTTTCTTCAAGGGCTGCTTCAAGAAGCTTTTCATCAAACTCAACTGCTGAGTTTCCTTTCTTGTGCCTCAAATGATTCTTAGGTACTTCCATGTTAACAGTGTTTTAATCAAACAAAATTTAATTTTATTGTTCTCTGAAATAGAATTTGATCAGTTTAAATGCATCTAAACATAAAAATAATGTTCAGCTCCATTAGACATTATAAAATACTCTCTAAATTACGTTCATTTAAAAAAAAAAAGTAAAATTCGGACAGAATTTATGGGATGACCTGATATAAGCACTTTCATGGAAATAGTACTGCTGAGCTCTTCCTATGGTATTGGGACTAGTTTTAAAATTGTTGCTTTATTCCCCACCACAGAAAATGAATTGTATACATTGGGGCTTTTTAGGATTTTCATAGAGACAATTAGCTATTATGGTGGATGTAGTAAGAAAGATAAGTAAGAATGCGTTGTTTTAGTGTTAGGAATATTGTTTGTATGTTTGGGTCAGTTTTTGTGGCTATCTAAGTTTAAAGTTAAGTCAGATGAGGACCGTTCTTTTTCGCTATTCTCCATTTTAGCCTTTTGTAAATATTACAAAATAAATATCGCGCTTCGCTATGGTGTCTAGACTTCTTTAATTTAAGGGCAGTACTAGACTTACGTCGAGGTCTCATCAATGTACAGTTGATTTAACTAGATATAACAATAATTTCTATGCTAACAGATTTTCTCGCACTTCTCTTTTGTGGAACTCCCTTCCGGCTCCATGCTTTCCAGCCAACATTAATCTTCAAAGATATATGTGCAATGTCAATCGGCTGTCCTCCTGATTATACATTTTTTGGTTCTCGAACATTAGTAATGTTTATGTTTCTGCATTTTGCACACACGGCAAACATTTTTGTCTTTTTCCACATTGCTTGCGATGAACTCGATTATATATATATATATATATATATATATATATATATATATATATATATATATATATATATTGATCGACTGTTCTAAGTAATTAAGTATCTAATTAACATTATGAAAAGAGAGATTTGCTGTTTACATAATTTCAGGATGACTAACTTGATAGATTCGCTGAAATATATTCTCAGCTTCGTATAAACAAAAACCCTGAAGGGAATTATGATAATTTTCCGCAGGAGGAAGCATTTCATTACCGCCGACACAACTCCGTTGTCTCATCACCGTACAACCGGTGTTGACTCCCATGGTGTGCAGATCTCTTAGATCGTATTTGATTCGTAGGTATTTAGAAAGTTGTTTGTATAAGTTATTTTTTTTTTTTAGTTAAAACAGCCTATTTGGTTGACTGGTGTTAGATTTTCAAACTTTTGCTCACACCGAAAATGAAAATTCTTAGTCCTCTCTTCCTCACTGAAATGTGGAAGATTTACGAGAGAACACTGCACAAGGGAGAACGAACGGGAAAATAACCATGTTGAAGCAGCAAATAGAATACTATACATAGAGTTGGGTATGGAGCACCCACAATATGTAGATTAATTGCAGGGCTGCAAATGGTGCAAAGAAATCAAGATGTATTTTTAGGGCAATTTATTGGAGGTCAGCTGCTTATCCATAAATTGAAGAAGTATATGAAGGCAGATGAAAGACGTTTGCGGAATGATTCTTTTTCACAACAATGTCTAACTGTTTCATGGAAATTGCATACAATTTTAAATAATTTAAAAAAAATTTTAAAAATAATGAAATATATGAAAAAATGAGCCTTAACAAATTGTTTTTATTCGGTTTTGGAAAGGTACTAGCAGTAGAGCCCGGCGTTGCCCGGGCATGTAACAGTAAGAGATAGATCAAGTATCGACCATCATAAAGACTGAAAAATAAAATTGACAAAAATTATTGTTTTAGGTTGACAGACACGCACGTCTTAATTAGTTTTATTATTTTTATTTTTTTTTTTTTTTTACGAATTTTTTTTACTCGAACAAAAACATTGTTTTCAATCGTTATGAGTCTATCGATTGAATAGATTTTTTTATTATAAACAATTGTCTTGTAAATGGAATTTTTAAAGCATTCTGAATGTAAAAATAAAGAAAAAAATTGTGCAAGACAATAAGAAACACTACCTGCCAAAAAAAAAGTGAAGTTTTGTTGAAATCGGTTGAAAATGTAGGAAATCCGATCCCATATATAAACGAACACACACAAACACACACACACACACACACACACACACACACACACACACACACACACACACACACACACACACACAAAACAACCAACCTAGGTTTTATAATAAGTATAACACGATAGCTCGATATTAATAAGTATAACTCGATCTGAATTGTCTTCCTTTCATTCTCGCGACAGCGATGCCTCTTAATCGTGTTTTCAAATTGATTTCGTGCAAAAACAATTGTGTTTTTCCAATTCTGGGCGCTGTCAGAACCACCGCAATCTAATTTTACGTAGTCCTGTGAAGTTCTGTTGAAATCGGTTGAAAAATGTAGGAAATCCGATCCAATATATAAACGTACAGACACATACACACACACACAATCTGCATTTCATAATAAGTAAGATGTTTTAAAAGTAATCATTAATAAATTCGTCTTTAAAAAGTTATATTTCAAAAACGATCTTTAATGAATAATTTTATTTGTTTTTAAAAAATCGACAAAAATGTAATAGTCAGCATATCGTTGAGTCGGCGGTTTGTAGTCTAGGGTGTTGAGTCGGCAGTAATGAGTCGTCCTTCACCTGTTTTTCATATTGAACACGGCATGGCTGGCCCTAGTTGTGAAGGTCTAAGCTGGTGGTACTCGGTTACTCGGTTGAAAATCTACCATAGTAAGAGCAATATAGTAGTGAAACCTGGCGACGATTCGTCAGTGGGATAAAAGTTAAGAGGAGAATAATCCATCACTCACAAGATCGCGTAACCACGTTTAAACTTTACTGGACAGTAAGGATTGGTCAGGATCATCCCAAATATGAAAGAAATAATCAATTCTTGATGGAATCTGACTCTTATAAAATAAATAGATCATTGTAGCGAGAATTAGGCATTTGAAAGAGCCATATCCCCAACATATTTTGCGATAAACAGTTTATTAATCGTTAACTTAATTAACACAGGTTGGTCGACAAAAGAAGCTTGGTGTCAACTAATTTGATCGTTTAAAATCTTACTCACACCACAATAAGTTGAAAGCAACATCGTTTCCGAATCGAAACCGTCTTTTATTTTGCACTACTGTAGAAATCACGGCACTAGCATATATATGAGGTTTTTTTTTTTTTTTTTTGCAAAACCGATTTCACACCGAATGTGGCTGTTATACTTATAAAAAAAACATATATTATAAATATCAACGCACTTGGAGGAGCTGAAAATCAAAAACAGAACGAGCATACGTATTCCGCTAGTGACGCCATCTTATAACGGCAAACGTTTTATTTCGTTTGCCGATCTTAAAAGAAGTCGATAAATCTGATCAGCCGATAGGGAGGAGGATTTTTACCTGGAAAAATATCCGTTTGTTTCTGATTTCCTTCTATGGAACAACAATACCTTTAAATTATTTTCTCGTGATTCATGGCTTACAAACTACGGAATCGCACAGTATAAATCATCAATTGAGTTATGTTCCTTTTTTTGTTGTTGTTGAAGAGGTAGTATTTCCTTTTTCTCTCACACGCTCTCTTTTTCTCCATCTTATCAGAGCCGTTCTCTAGAATTCCTATCAATAGACAATGCGTTATCACGTCCAGTAATTGAATATATATTTTGTTGGCGATATTTTTGCTAGAATTTCAATTTCCAAATTTAATTTAAAAGTATTCCTCGCTTCTCTTGGGCGTGAAATGTAAAATAGTTCAATAAAAGTGTAGCAAGAAGCTAAATCGGCATGAAACCTTGGTAAGAAATGCATAAATTTCCTTTTTGGTGACAGAAAGTCTACTGTGTTCGGTTTAAACACTTTAATCAATTTGATTTTCATATTTTGACAAAAGATAGAATTCTTGCCAAGCTCTAAGAAAAGAATAAATGAACACAAGAACCCCCCCCCAAAAAAAAAAACAAAAAAACAAATGAGAGTCAAAAGAATAGAAATCAATGATACATAAGCAAAAGACTGATGTTGATGAACAGACACACACATTCTCGGATGAAATACACGAAGGCAGCCGCATCTAGACTAACATTTACATTATATGAGAAAAATTAGCGCGCCAACGGATACTGAAAAAGGAGTAGTTATATAGTGTTATCTACAGAATTTAATTACCATTGAACAATAGTTAACAAACTAAGTTAGCTAAACACATATGAATCGCATGCTTGGACTCTAAGCTTAGTAAATTAGATTCATTCTCTTGACTCCACACTTACACACACACACACACACACACATACATACACACACACACACACACACACACACATATATATATATATATATATATATATATATATATATATATATATATATATATACAGTAGCGTCCAAAACTAAGGGACAAAATTTTAAAACCTAATATTTGTTAGAAATAAGAACTGTGAAAAGCTGAAATTTTGACAACTGGTAGTCGTTATCATCCATAATAACATACTAAAATTTGAATCATTTGCAAAGGATAGAAAAAGAATTATAACAATTATTTATTTAGCATAAGTAATTCATCGGATGAGTGAAAGGACGGAATTTGTGAAGAAATGACGCTATGTCGTGTCAGGCTTGTTACCTGTCTGTCAAGAAAACCCGTTGATACAGAGCTTATGACGCTTGCGTCATATCGTAACCGGCCGGGTTCGATTCTCGTTCGTGGATACGCTGATGAGTCCCAAAAGCAAAACGTACATTCCGTTGAGGATTATTCTAGACTCGATGAATTAATTATGATTATTCTAATCTCCCTTTTTATTTATATTTTCATTCATATATATATATATATATATATATATATATATATATATATATATATATATATATATATATATATATATGTAGCTAATAACTGATACAATGATACTGTCATAAGGAAAATCTAGACACCCTGTGTTCAATTTGAGTAGCATATTCTGTAACCATGGAAACGTGATTTTAGCTGTGTATTTAAAACCCGGTAAATTTTAAAAGTTACTCCAAAATTCGCTTGAAGATGAAATGGAACTAATGCTTTTAATTTATTTGCAAAAAATAAAATTAGGGTTTTTAGCTTCTATTTTTGAAACATGGTTGGAACTGTGTAGCGAAAATAACCATATTTTAAATCAATTAATTTATATATATATATATATATATATATATATATATATATATATAGAGAGAGAGAGAGAGAGAGAGAGAGAGAGTGTGTGTGTGTGTGTGTGTGTGTGTGTGTGTGTGTGTGTGTGTGTGTGTGTGTGTGTGTGTGTGTGTGAAAGAAAGAAAGCTGAAATAGTGACGTTGGAATTTAAACTTTCCAATTTAAATTTTTACTTTAGACTTAAAGACCGAATGAGTGTGCGAGAGAGAGAACGCTGAAAATGCTATTTTTATGAAATTTTAAGATATTTACTTCAAATTTAAACTTTTAAATTTAGATTTTAAAAATTTAAATTTAAATAAAAGCTCTAATTAATACAAAGCAAAAGAAAATTATGCTAAAAATCAAAGGAGGAAGTTAACCTATCAACTGCATTATTCCCCAAGGAACAATGCAGAAATCCTAAGTAATTTAAATAAGTGATAATATGAACACAAAAGGGGGTATTTTATAAAACAATACACTGAATGCATTAGATGCTCATCGTAATGAGTCTAACCATAATCTCGATTTGAAAATGCTGCTTTACTTAAGATAGGAAGCAAATTACGACGACAAAGTGTACAGAATGGGCTTTAATCGCTAGAGCATCCATAGTAAATTTGTGTGCAGCTTCTTACAATATTTTCCCATTCTTGGCAGATATTATATTATTATGAAGTGATAATAACATAAAAAATGAAAGTAAACGAAATTGGTTAGAGTATATATATATATATATATATATATATATATATATATATATATATATATATATATCAACACATTAAAAAAGTAATTTTATTTTAAGAGTTTAAATTTTCAACGTCCCAACACACACACTCACTGTGTGTGTGTGTGTGTGTGTGTGTGTGTGTGTGTGTGTGTGTGTGTGTGTACGCACCCGGATAATTTAATTCTTGTTGAGCACTCTTGGGAGAAAGCGCGAATTTGTAAACAATGACTACTGCTTCTAATACTGAACAGCTCTTCTACGAATTGAGCCCTCACGGTCATTGTCGTGTTTATTCGAAGAATAAGTACGTAAAGATCCGCTTTCCTCTCTGCTATGCGCTGATAGTTCAGGGTTAATATCTGCGACTAATGTCAAATTGGAGTTTCGAACACGGCTTGAGGTAATCAGTTGTCTAGCCACATATAGACAGATAGATAAATAGATATGAACACGCTGAGATAGATAGATATGAACATGTTCAGATAGATAGATAGATAGATAGATAGATCTATTTAAAAGTCATCCCATTTGGATTACATTACATGGCGACTCTCAGTTTCATTCCACAGTTGCAACATCCATAACTTGTCTTCAAGTGGGAAACTGATTGTAACCATGCAGTGTCGAATCCTTTGTCTACAATCTCTCCCTACAAATTTTAGGCAATATATAAATGCGTGTAGGGAAACGATACAAAGCGGAGTTTGTTTTTTTATGACAAAGTTTCATCTTCGTTATCAAATATAGCTTATATCGTTCGGAATGAAAGAAGAAAACATTTTCCCAACTTATTCTATTCTACTGTTCTGTGTCGCACTAACACGCATCAGAACAGTGAGGATTGTGTGCGCATGCTTACGTATGCCTGTAGAGGATGCGATGTCCAATTTGTTACCATTTTGTATTTTTAATTTCACGCAAGCGCGTTGCTTGTTTTGATTTTGTCGGCTGTAAAGTTTCTTCTTTAGAAATAAGAAGAAGAGTGATATCCATTCTCTTAATTAGCAAGGACGCGACACAGAGGTAAAGAAGAATCGCCTTAGATTTATGAAGAACATCCCCTACCATACTATCGACGTTCAAAGAACATTCCTCTTTTACTCTGCATATTACATATGCGGAGTTTCCTTATTATAAAATCTCTCCATTATTTTCCAGTTATGGTTTTTCATAATATTTTGCGGTACTATTGATACAGCTATACCACAGTTTCAAATTGTGTATTTATACATATGCAGTGTGCGACGGGTAAATTTTCGCCATTGGATTTTCTTTTAAAATTTCGCGCATGCGCGTTGATTGTTTTTGATTTTGTCGAATATATTAGGGTCATTTGTGTACCGTCTGTAAGAAAAAGAGCACCATGATGAAAATCATTCCGCCAGAAATTTGGAAAGGTCATCCTCTGCTTGAGATCTGATATGAACATTTCATTGTGGTTTGTTGTCAATCTGAGGACAGTAAAAAAAGGATTCCTAAAGAGTTACATGATATAGCATGTCAACACTGTGGCGTTTGGAGTGATCTCTAGTGATGGCGACGTTATGCCTCTATTTATTTCCCCATACGACATTCGACTCAACACGGAGGCCTACATTAAGTGTTTTGAGGAGGTAGTCGTCGTGAGTCAATAGGGTAGCTGCTGGAAAAACTTATGTCTGGCAACAGCTCTCTGCAACAGGCCATACAAGCAGTAGAATCCAGTCAAGACTGTCAGACAATTTCAGTGACCACATCATCTCTTACATCTATCCACCTAACTAATCCAGACTGCAAACCCAGGTTTATTACGTGTGCGGCGCAGTTGAGCGAGAGTCCAATAAAACTTTTTTTTGTACCATCAATGAACTGAAGGCAAAGATTATGCCAACATTCACTAACTTAAACAAGGAAACCGTCCAGTAGAGATGCAGGATTTTCTGAAGTAGACCTTGGTTGATGCTAATGGCGATTTTGTTGAATAAGTTTTCTCTTTAGTATTTCAAGATATTTTCTGTAATTTTGGTAAATATATATCAGTTTAAATGATATGCCAGCATCAAGTTAGACGACAATTTATCCATCGCACCCTTTATACAGCTGTATGTAAAAGGAGGGAGTGAGAGAAATGAATCGATATATATCTACATTACATCATACTTACCTACATAATAGTATGTTTATACTCCATTGCTTTTTGACAGCTTGTGGGGCGTTTGCATTTGCACAGCGCCAACATTCGTTCAAATGTTATTTTTTTTTCTTTTATGTGATCGGAATAACCTAATATGCTTAATATGGAATTAGGTATTAACCACGGTTAAATTCATGAACTGTTGTTTTCGTCACTCATGAGAAGAGTACAATGTATTTGTAGTGTATGATTATAAGGTAACGTAAACAAAATGCTATATATAGGCAGGACTTACGCTTACATCACGTTGAAACGAAGTTAATTGAAACTGATCAGGACCTAGATAGATGACCACTTTGGAATACCAGGTTACAGCCTGGATGGGCAGATTAATGGATAATGGTTCATAATTGTTAATCTGAGAGCTGTGTTCCAATTCCCGTTGGGTTTGTTTCACTTAAGAGTAAATACCTATGCGAAAGGTATAAATTCACATCTTATCGCCACAGCTATAGATTTATTTGTAAGACTTGTATCAAAAAAATATTATTATCTCCGAAAAAGATTCTTACAATCTAAAAATATTTTCTTACTTTAGATAACCTGCAAATAAGCTGTAGAAAACGAATCAGTCAATCAAATCAAACGTGGGCGACCATTGCTCACCAACGTTTTATTCTTTTTATTATCTGTAGACTTCCATGGTTTGTGGGTAAGATTGTAGATTAATTTCTAGTTGTCTTCTCTGCTGTTCGATTTAAAAATAATGTACACTGTCTTGAAATGTTTGATAACAAAGCAAGAGAACACAATCTACATTACGATTTTCCCGATTGCTAGAAGGCGAATAGACGGGTTACTCTTATTTGTCTCAAGGATGTTTGTGCGAGAGGGAATGCAACAGACGAGGCCAGACATAAAACCCGGCTCGCATAAATAACCAATTGGATAAAACACAATATAGAAGGAAACACGTCATGGCGTGTAATCTCATAATTGTGTGATTAACGCGTTAAATATTCCATATTATATTTTTTTGGCACTTAATCGCTTAAATTTTATTCGAATCGCAGTCAATACAAATGAAACTCATATAAATCTATGTATAATCTTTGTTTGTAATGTATTTCTTTTCATAGAATTTTAGGGAATGCATGATTAAGGAAATATGAAGATATGTTAATGTTAATAACTTTAGTATCAAGTGATATTTATCAGCACGTTTATTGCAGTTTGTGTTAAGCGGAGACAGGGTGGCGGACTGGATATCGGTTCGGACTGAGGAATCGGAGAACTGAGTTCGAATACCCGTTGAATCATTTACATTCACTTAACGTGCTTATACCGTTGGAAAAAAGTTATGAATCCTCTTCTTCCTAGGACAGACCGGATTGTATAGCCTTGAATGTCAATTCGTCCACTGTAGAAAGGAATGGCAAGCTACTGCGGGCAATAAATCTGCCTGCTCAAAAATATCGTTAAGATACATGATTGCCTAAGCATGTATCACGCATGGCAGAAAACTGACTATTTAAAGATCAAAACGATTAGTGCAGAGTGAACAATGAGAATTTAACATATTCTTTTTTTATATGCTGTGGGTGATCATGGCCCTTTACATCTTCCTGTCTCTTATAATTCTGAATATGCTTGGACTTTTTGCTATTTTTCCCAAACCTTGCTTTCTCATCCATCTGCTTAACCTCATCAGGTATGTTACGCGCTGCTTTTCTCTGACCCTCTTAACCTCAATCTGTCCTGTGAGCATCAGATTTTCCAAGTGTTCCTTTCTCGTTACGGGCTCCAGAAATATCAATTGCCTCTTCCTGATGTTAAGTATCCCTTTTTGTTTCCATTTTCTCTAAAACCACACTGTTGCTCATGTGTTAGGTCCATGATATCCCCAGAGTCTTTCTGTAGAACTACCTATCTAGTCTCTTCTTCATGTTTGAGGCGACTGAGAAGGATTAGCTGCTATACAGGAGGAGAGATGACACCCAATACGTCTTCGGATTTCAGCGTCGCACTTTCCGTCCTTTGCTAGAACGTTTCCCAGATATTTTAATATTTGTATTTGTTTGATTTTGGTTTTCCCAGTTTGGAATTTGAATTTTCGTCTCCTCCTTTTGCTAGCGATCAGATATTCTGTCTTCTTGCAGTAAAATTAATACCACCGCATAAATGCTAATAAGTATTACAAATTGGAAATTCTAGCACTTACATATACGAAATCACCAAAAACAAGCAGATAACCAGCTTTGAAATAGAAAACAAAACAGCATTAAAAAATTAAGAATAATAGCAATTTTTACCTATCATAGTCTTACACACACACCATCATACGTATATACGTGCGTGCGAAAAAACATTATTCAGCGAACAAAAATAGAAAAACGGTCTGAGCGCTGACAGCGCAACAAAAAAGAAATATTCGCTACACAATCCAACATAGAATACAGCCACCAAATGCGTACCTATGAGCCCAACAACACATATATGTGCATATATAACCAGGTAGCGTGCATGTGTCTACGTACGTCAATGAATGTATTTGCGTGCATGCATGTTTACGTACGTATGAGTGACGTTCCGATGACACTTTTTCCTCCTACTACCATAAAAAGACCGATATACGCAATAATATATAAATCCAAAATTTAAAATTTAATCAGTTTGTCAGAGGATCGCAAATAGCGTGAAACCCAGGGTCAAAAATTGACCTCAATCCAACTAAATATTTTAGCTCTATTACTGACATTCATCGCTTTCCAATAACTACCACACATATATAATATACATGTAATATGTATAAAAATATTCCATATAACTATATATATATATATATATATATATATATATATATAGATTTTCACACATATATATATATATATATATATATATATATATATATATATATGTGTGTGTGTGTGTGTGTGTGTGTGTGTGTGTAAAGGAGTTATAGCATACGTTATATATATATATATATATATATATATAGATATATATATGTGGATGACGTTATCTATATATATATATATATATATATATATATATATATATATATATATATATATATATATATATATATATATATATATATTTCTAAAGAATCGATAAACTTAATTCGATTCCGATATTTTAATACTTCCAATAATACTTGGTACTTCGTATTTGAAATAGACGCGTCATCTCATTTCTATTTATTAATTCGTTTGATGTCTATCGTACTGAGCTTTTTTAAATATTATTTAAGTAAATATGTTCTTCGGCATGCTGGATTGAAAAAATTCCATGAACAGTTCAGAAATTGCATTCTTTCCTATACTAAACTGTGCAGATATAGGCTTACAGGAGAAATACTCAGAGAGAAGAGAATGTCCTTTCCTTAAGACAAGGAAAATAGAGTCGGGCTTACTATGGTTTTCTTTGCGACATCAGTTTCCGCTACAGATAGGGATATAGGTTCGATCTCTGCAGTGGCATACATTATCTTTGCTAAAATTTATCGAATGTTCTGGCCGATATTCGAAATACAATGACTAATAAATAAACATTAATATATGAAATCTCCACTCTAAAACGTTTGATGTTATATATATATATATATATATATATAGAGAGAGAGAGAGAGATATAAGTGTAACTTGACCACATAGAGCACTGTTATGTTTAAATTTGTTGATTATTTGTTTTCCTTTCTATGCACGTCAACCCAACACGCGCGTATACGGCTTATTATACCTGGTGATTTGATTTAACCAAAGGTATCTATCTATCTATCTATCTATCTCTCTCTCTCTCTCTCTCTCTATATATATATATATATATATATATATATATATATAGTCAGCCGAAAGGTACCTAAACACTGTGATGCATTTGCATCGTATTTTGATAAAAATTTTGATACTTTTTCTTAAGATCACACACACACACACACACACACACACACACACATATATATATATATATATATATATATATATATAAAAGTTACCCCTAAAATCAGTAAACACAAAAATATATGTTTTCAAAATTTATCTTTTCAGCAACATATTATTGAATTGTAATATTAGCAATTAAAATCATCCAATATGATTTCCATCATTTGTGTTGCAAAGGTTGATGAGCTTTGCAAGTTTCTCGCGAACACGATGCAATAAAACTTCATTGCTGTCAATTTTAGCACGTTCACTCTTTTTGAATTCAATCAAATGTGTTTTACCTCTGTGATTTTCTTTGGGTACAACTTCTCCTTTAGCCTATCCCAGAAAAAAAGAACTTAGTTCTTTCTTCCCTAGATAAAATAATGTTTTATCTGTGGAGGTAAAATATAGACATATATTTAATGAGATTTATGTGCCAAGGCGCTAAGGCCATACTGTATATATATATATATATATATATATATATATATATATATATATATATATATATATATATATATATATATGTGTGTCTCTGTGTGTGCCTACGTAAGAATATATGTATGTATGTATAAGGTAAAATCATGTGATATATGTATAACATACGAAATTATCAACATTGGCTGCTTACCAATAATTTTATTTTGAAAACTTTGACTTACGTAATAAAATCTAAATCTAAATCTCTCTCTCTCTCTCTCAATACATATATATATATATATATATGTGTGTGTGTGTGTGTATGCATAGGAAGAAAGAGTGAGACTCAAGATGGCGGACACTCCACATCGGAGTTTATTAAAGAACGATATATGATGGAAACTTGTATATTCCCGCCTATATTCGAATTCCATTTCCGCTAATATGAACTGACAAAAGAATTTCGAAATCGTACGGGCACGAGACACCAGTGTCTGGTCTGGCCAATGCAACGTCAGTTCAAATAAACCCGAACGACATTAGACTTGGGAAAGCTGCAAGATTTAAAAGTCAATTGGAAATTGGTGGATAACGCTTTTTCGATTTTTCTAAAAGACGAAATGTGTGAGTCCACCGAATGATACGTTCGACCTGCAAATCAGAATTACCCTTCCTGACTCTATCAAGCGAACCGATCAAATGACATAATGTTAACAGGAATAGAGTTCAGATATTAGTAATAGTCAAAGTAATGTTAACAGTAATAATAACAGTTTCTTTATAAGGAAATTTTCGGCATTCATTGTTACTTCCGGTTGAAATTTATCAATTCTTTTTATTAGGACAATTTTTCAGGAACTTACGTTTCTCAGTTCCAGTTAGTGTTAACGCTCTTTTCAGTAATGATGGGGTCTTCTGTCCTAATATTTTGTTCGAAGTCATGTTAACCGTTAAACTCTAACACACACACACACACACACACACACACACACACACACACACACACACACACACACACACATATATATATATTCCTTTTGGAGTTCGCTAATTCGCATTCTATGTCATTGCATCTATAAAGTCCCAAACTTATGTGGTTTCTATTACTTGATGCGTATTTTTATAGTTTCAGTTCCCGATGTTCGAAGAGGTGTAGTGGATGTATCAATGGTGTAAATGACAGCAGCTCGAAAGGGAAAAGCCAAGTGCCTGTTTCGATGTCAAATCGACTCGGTTGCATTCACTTTCGCGGAAGTACAACTGAGTAAAGCGTGAATCAATTTTCCCAGTAGATGTTTTTGAAAAAAAAATTATCATTCTCCCAAAATTCTTAATATAATATTCGATCCTAAAAAGAATCCTTCTAACATTCCCATATTTTTCGGGTTTAAATAACCCTCATATATTGCTAAGAAACAAAATCAAAACCATCAAACAAAAACTTAGAACCTTTGACGGAAAGAATTTTTTCATCGTTGTGCTGAGAAAACAGTTATATAGAGCTTAAATGTTAGATATTATTGAATGAGCTTTGTGACCCGCATGGCTTCCACATGAAAATCCCGATTTGACGAGGCCACTTAGAAAGGAGGCACGGTAGAGTAATGGATAGCAACTTGGATTGAGGAATTCCTCTTCTTTTGACCCTCCCAGGCTATAGACAAATTAGTAAATAGCAGGAGAGACCGAGTTATATAGCCTTCGATGGCAACTGGTTTACTGAGAAATGGCAACCTACTGCAGGGAAAAAAATCTGCCCTGTCAACCATGTGTCGAAAGATACATGATCGCCTAAGCGTGTATCACGTATGGCATATAACTGACTGACTGATGCACTTAATTATAAAAAGAATTATCATACGACAACATCATATTTTGGTTTCGTCAATAAAACAACCACCTGCTTTAATTAATCTTTCACAAATTCTTGGTGTCCTTTGCAATCTTTTTTGAAATCACTTGATTTATACTTATAAGTGTCTTTCTTCTTCCTATTTTTAACTTCCTCAATCTTCACATATATCCATTGCATACTCAGAATCCTTTTGTAGAGAAATATTTTGTCCTTGAGTGCGTCTTCGTCAAGTGTAAAGAAATAGTCCGGCATTCACTGACATACAGTATGAGAGATATGACAATATTTCAGCGGTCCTTTTTTTTGTAACTAATCCCAGAACTGATATTGAACAATTTTTTTTGAGACTATTTTAAGGCTCATACGAAATTGTACTTGTATAAGAAAATTTTACTTCCATACTGACATTTTACGAAATAATCACGTATATACCCAGACTAGCAGCATGGACAGGCGTTGCCCATGCTTGATTCAAAAATCGTATGACTCATACAGCAATCGCTATTACTTGACGTAAATTATTTTTGCCCTTCCTTGCCTTTAAAGGAGTGCCCTTTGCCGTGCTTATGTTGCTACATGCCTTATTTCTTGCCTATCTCACACTGCGAAGTTTTTTGAAACTCTATACTAAACATTAAATCTGTTACGAAAAAACAACTAAACAAAATGAACACAAAACGATCAGCTTTAAAAACGGACTCGTAACTGGAAAAAACCGAATGAAAAAAGAATGTTAACAACAAATATTTTTCAAATCCAACCCAGTTCTGCGGAATCAGAATCAACGTTGAGTTTAAGCAAGCGAATGAGCCAATTGGAGTAAAGTGCCATGAAGATTTAAATTTTTCCCACTTGTAGCGAATGCAGCTATTGATTTTTTTGCATGCTAGCATGCTAGTTAACATTCGTGTCAGTCAGCTGTTGGCTTTCAAGCTGGCCAATAGAATCTTCCTGTCTATTCGTAACAGCCAGCTACAGGCACTCTCTCTGGCCAGTAGAAAATGGCTGCAAACTACATGAAAACTGCCGTAGAAGCATGAAAAAATCGATTATTTCCACTATCGATGGGAGTTGGGAAATGCAAAGTCGGTCTTGGCGTTCCCGCTAACTTGGAGCATGTGCATGTAAATTTTGGTGCGAATCCGTCGAAAATTGCGGCCGTGCATTTGTTGCACAGACAGACACACATCCTGCCTTTTATACATAGAGATATATGTCGCCTCTAACAGAATCAGACGTCTTCTCATTAATCGAAACAGTGCAATCAAGAAATTAGGTTGAAAGTCAGTTTTGAGAGACATTTTTGTTATTTCATAAGATATATAGAAAGAATAGTCGCTGTTTCCTCGGATTGAGTAATCGGAGAACCGAGTACGAATTCCAGTCGAATACATTATATTCACTTAATTGCTAACAACCTTGGCAAAGACATGAATCTTTTTTCTCTCCCCAGCTATGAGTAAATAGCAGGGCAGACCGAGTTCTATAGATTTGAATTGCAACTGTCCTACCGCAGAAAGAAATGGCAACCTACTTCGGGAAAAATTTTCCCTCGTCAGTCATGTATCGAAAGATGCATGATCGCCTAAGCGTGTATTGCGCATGGCACATAACTAAGTCGCTATCGGAGTGTTAAGAATCGTCGGTAAGCTTTTTGTTTTTCATAATGTTCACCCAATATCCAGTCAATGTAGTGGGTTAATATGTTGTGTTGTGTGTGCGTAAGAAAAGGCAAGTAATGCTTAATCCTAGATTTGGGGAGCTCAGCATTTTAGCGATGGGGAAAACATACTATTGTGTGCTGTTCCACAAAACAGCAGTGTTTAACTTCTTTCTTACTAATGGAATACAAAGGTAATGAGAATGATTCATCATTGAGTACGTGATATAGAAGGTCCTAACTGTAAATGTCAGGGCTGGTTACCACCAGTTTGTACGGAATGTAGCTCGTCAGAACACTTGCCATGGTATTAACGAGAGAGTAGCAAGGAGCTTGCGATGTTTTGTCTGTGGGGAGAGGTTGTAGCTTTCATCACTCAAAATGCCGCTTAGCTGATTTTGAACACTATCAAGACAGGCTAGAGCGACTGGGCAGTTCCACCCAAGATATGATGTCAAGACTCCATTTATACCCTGATCTGCCCTGTGTAAAGAGAGAGTAGAGCTGAGGTAGGTGGATACTTACTAGAGCGATGCAATGAACCGACCATTTTCCCAGCATCTATAACAATATATCGTGTATATGAGTTCCACTTGAGGTTTGTGGTGAGCTTCAGTTTTTTACCCTTTGTGTCCTGACCACCGCTTTACAAGAGGTAGAGAAAAATGACTTAATGCCCAGCCACCGGTTGAACGGTGGGTAAACACTTGCGTCGTGCTTTGCTATTGGTTGTCTTATTTAGATAGACTAGGACTAGGAGATATCTGGGTGCTTATATATTATAATCTGATTGCGTTTGTTTTACGCGTGAGTTTATGACCCCATTCACACACTCTTAGGATTAAAATGTATACATTGTCAAAGGACCGGATATAAAATTAGCTAAAGTAACTTCAATGAAGAAATAAATTGAATAACATATATATTTCTTCTTTTCTCCTCAGTAATTTTATAGTTGTAAACTTAATAGCGATTAAATTTTGATCTTGAAATTAGCAGTTTTTAATTTTAATATTAAATTTTATCATATAATTTAGTAATTATTGATTAGAATAAATTCTTTTTTAATACTACCCATATTTTAAATATTTGAATAGCTATTATAACATGACTTCGTTGTCGAGCTTTTTGAATTTTCCTATACTTGTATTTTGATTGGTCCATCTAGCTTTTGTAACAACGTTTACCCCTTGTGAAGGATTGTTAATTAATTCGAAACTTTTAAAACTATTTATTTTACATTCAACATCATCACTTGATAAGACACCGAGAGTGTTGAAACAAAATGGCTATTTTTGTAGTGATTTTATAACATATTTATGTTATAATTTTTTTAAAAAAATAATTATATATATATATATATATATATGTGAAAAGTGTATATAAATATAAATAAATATAAGTATGTATAATTATTTATATATTTTGTCTGACGATCGCTAAAGCGTGAAACCTAGGGTCACAAACTCACATCTATCCAACCAAATATATATATATATATATATATATATATATATATATATTTTGTAACTATTTTATATCTACCGTGAAACATCACGTACCAATTATTAGCGGATTTTGATTCAAGACCCCAGGCAGAAGGGTTAATATTGTTCAGGAACGCGGGCATCAAAGGATTAAAAAAACGTCCAAGGTAAGGAGCATCACTGAGAAAACACCCATCGAAAATGACAGGAAAAAAATTTCGATTTTGGCTCGTTGGAAGGTTATTACTATTTACATTATTCGGACTATTGTCCTCATCTTTGTTGCCATATATATCACAACATTTCGACCGTTGTACTCTCCGGCCTTCTTCAGATGGTTGGAATATCGAACTGAACCCTTTATTTCGCTCGCTGTGATAGACTGTACTATTTCCACGGGCCATGTTTAATGGATATCAGTTATCACTTATCCCCTGTTAAATTCCTCTCTCCATTGAACTCACACTTTTTGGATCCTGTCAACGGATCTAACTAACGCCTTTATCCACTGTGCTATGTGTCCTTGAGGACCTCTGTGTATGTCTTCAGCATCATTTTTAACAGCAATTTTTGCTGTTATCATTGCATGTTTTCTTTTTTTTTACCAGAGTTCATATTGTAATTTTCTATGTTGAACGTTATTAGTTTGGTTTTGATGGCAATGCGTTTCAGACGCCAGCATATCTCACATTGAAGCACCAGGGATAAGTCAGAAGAATTATCAGCTGCCATATTCTAGTCAGCAGGTGCATCTATTCTAAGTTTAAAATGAAATTACACAATATTTTTCGGAAAACTTACCAATACATATTTTCACTAAGTCTTCAAATGTTGAATGTTTAACTAATTCTAATTTCTATTTTTCCTTTCTTTACACTATATTAATTTTATGTTATAAATTGTCACCTGTCCTGACACCCACGAAATGAAATAATTGTTTGTACGGAAAATAAAAATCTACGTACATCAAATTGTCTTAAAATTAAGTGCTACCTGAAGAATTATCGTTGAACTTAAAAAAAAAAAAAAAAAAAAAACTTAAACATTAATTCAGTACTTTTAAAATTTTAAGCTAGCTGCAATTTTGGATACAAAATAAAAAATGGGTTACTTGAAACATGAAAGCAACGATAATGGCTAGTATAATATAGTAATATATATTTTTAGCCTCGCATAATCTGGCAATCCTGAATCTGGGCTCAACGAAAATCGTTCCCTGTGCCTAACTTTTCTTAGGCCTTTGAATGAGCTATGAATCATTGAAATCAGACCAGCTGGGGCAAAAGAGTTTCTTGGACACACACACACACGCACACACACAAACACATAGACACATAGACTGTACTTTATATAAGATTTAATTTAATAAAGAATATTTAACGAAAAATGCCCGGATCTATTTGAAAGTGTGTTAATTGAATAGTGTATATTTTCTAATAACCATACATGCTTAAAGTCTGAAATTTTGGCGACAATTCTGAATCAAAAATAAACGGTTTTGCGCAGCAAAACACAATCAATCCAAATCTATCTGATCCTAAAACAACAACAGCCCCATCTATACTTCATTTTAATTATCCATATACAACCATCCAACAGTACTTGATATGTTTACAATTTTTTTACCAATACATGTTCCGAGTACCGCTCATTGTAAAGGATTATATAATAGTGAGTGTTGTACACAAGAGAATGATATACTAAGAGCAGTTTATAAGGATATACTGTACTGTACTGATGCGGCATTCACCCTGGGCGGATTGAGCCGGCTTCTTCCTGTTGTGAGAAGAAGATTCTTGGGATAAATTACAGAAGTAGGGTACCCAGGCCTACTCGGATAACGTTCTTGCTTGCCGCGGGGTTCCCACAGACGCAGAGACAGGAACGACCAGAAGCCGCCGGTTGCCGATGCAGATGCTCCTTGGATTTTCACCAGAGCCCTTGTTAGCCGGCGTGTGTGTCAGACCTGTCCGCCTTGGGTGGCCCTACCAGGAACGAAGTTTCGGGCGGCATAGCTCTGACACTAACGTTTACACCCCCCACCGACTGTGAGGTAAGGGTTTATAAGGATATATAGGAAAGTGATCGGTTAATACTAGAAGTTAAGATTGTAGCGGTCGGGGAAATATCCTCGACGGAATCTATTTTCTGAAGCAGCGGTAGTTAAAATGTATCTGTCTGAATAGAACTTCCTTTTTACTAATGGAATACAAAAGGAATGGTGATGATTCGTTCAAGTGTACATGGCATGAAGGCTGGAAATGTCAGCGCTGGTGAAAATAAAAAAAATATCGCTAGTCGAAACATTTACCACGGAAACAGTGATAGAGTAGCCATTGGTTTGCTATGTTTTGTCCGTAGGAAAGTGGTTGCAAAACGGAAATAATATATCACCCAAATTGTCTCGGGGTCGTTTTTAAACTTCATCAAGGCAAGAGAATAAGGAATGGATAGTTCTATACAAGATATGACACCGTTTTGTGTCTGATGTGGCTATTATAAATAGAGGGCATAGCAAGTGGGGGAGTAAGGTACAAATAAACAACTGTTTTTACATCTTTAGTGATGATTCGCACGGATGAGATCCACGGAATCTGGGGTGAAACTGAGTCTCAGCAGCTCATTTTTCAAGTAAAATCATGCTCAGAAGATATTTGTAACTATGAAATAATGTTATATGAATAATTTTTTATTTTTTTTATATATTTCAATAGATTTAAATTTCTTTTTCTTTTATCGTTATCGTGTTACTGGGCCACGGCATATTTTTATCTGATAGCAAGGCAAATGACGTTGTACTATATCTTCATAATCTGAAATTCTTACGTCCATAAATCAAGCACATTCATTAATACTCTAAAGTGGCCTAAGAAGACGGCTAAATCGAGTGTACAGCTTCCGAAGTTTTACACAGAAAATGTCAAGCACATAATTTATTTGTGATACATGTATAGAATATTTTATCTCATGGCAAATTCAATTTATTTATTTATTTTTTTTTTTTTTACTGTAATTAATATTTGACACGATCTACAAAAAATACTAACGTGTTTGAAAAATCTGTGTATGTATTATAAACTATCATTTTCAATAGAGTCCAAAAGAAACGTTCTCCCAGGTTATATATATATATATATATATATATATATATATATATATATATATATATATATATATGATCTTTTCTGTGAATTTACCCCAAGTAATGTAAAGTTATTTATTGCAAATATTGAAGAAATTATAAATTTTAATTTAAAATTTGTTTGATTTTTTTTTATATATTATATTTGGATCTCTTTTGAAATTATAAGAACAACTGAAAAAGTTAACGAAAACTTACATTGAAATAATTTGTATTTTATTATAATTTAATTCTTTTATTATTATTAATATTATTATTATTATTATTGCCTTTGATTTCTGGTGCATACTTACTTCTTTCCGGGTCCCAACCAGAGACCGAATGTCAGAAATGGCATCATTACATTTTTCACTGAGTAGTTTTTGAGGAAATAAAAAAAACAAACAAAAATCCTAAGATCACACATATTTTAAATAAATAAAGCCCTTCGTACGATGTGGGCTGTACTTTTTAGTACAATGTTATTTTTATTTTTTTATTTCTTTAAGGTTTGGCCAACGAGGAATCAATTCAATGAGTCTATCGGAACCTTTTACAATCATTCCAAGGGCTCCAAATTGGAATCATTGATATCCTCATGTGCCACATTTTTTTTTTTAGATTTCGATTTGAAAGTCCTTGTATTTAGTTTTGTTTTTTGTTTTTGTTTAAAAGATCTTCAAAAATACATAACAGTCTGCAGGTACTGCCATGTCGATAAGAAAGCACATCTTCTTTTTGCGATCTCTTATCACGGAGTCTGGGCGATTAGCTTTGATTTTTATGTGTTTATTTTACACCCCTACAAGATTGCTACAAGTCATATCTCTATAACTATGTCTGGGTGGCGTTCATACCAATTTCTTGCAATTTCTTTTCAATAGCGTGCAACTTGATACAAGATGGTCAATTACTTCTGGATAGTTATCAAATAAACTGCATTTTGGACTAACACAATTTTTCAGTATGTGTGCTTGGTAATTTCTAGTTAGCAGGTATTGGTCCTGTGCAGCAAGAATATAACTTTCGGTGTCAGCATTTACACCTGCACTAAAAGCCACAGACGAGTACATGGTTTGTATAAATTAGCTGGTTCGGTAAAGCATAATATTGACCATGAAGAGGTTTATCTTACCATCGTTTTTTGTATCTGGTGCATTGCATTTGTATTTGTTTTATTTTTTTTATATTTTTGCCTCTCTAGTAGATATATTGTTTTTAACTTACATTTCTTAATCCGCTTGAAATTCATTTGCTGGCTTCGTTGATTTCTGAATACAGTCGCTTATTTCTTGCATGTTCTTTCACACAGACTCTCACCTAGTCTTCTGTAGTTTCGAGGTATCTTTGAAGGTCAAATATTGTAGTTTTGTAAGACAGTTCAAGTTGAACTAATCTTCTGACTCCATCGGATCTGGGCATAGAGTGACGTTTAACATCATCCTTGTGATGATGCAGGCGATAGCAATTGAGAAGCTTTCTCGTTCTGACCTACATTTGCTTTATATAATCTATTGCCCAGTTAAGGACGTTGA
>CAHIKZ030000985.1:1487500-1565000 GCA_903632075.3 Acanthosepion pharaonis | reverse complement strand
ATTGTGGTTCAGCCATTTCAAGCAAGGCCTCATCTTCCACAATAGAAGTTCTCTCTAACCTGTGCGTCACCTTCATTGATATATCGGAAACAATGTTCGTATGACACGTACATTGGAAGATCCTGGGACTTTCACATACGTATTTTTACCTCTTTCCTTGAACTCCTTCATTTTTCCTGTAAAATGATTCTAACTGCAATTTTTGAAACACTCCTTTGCTGTAAAAGAAGGAATAAACAATTTAATGTTTATATGCCGTGAATGAAAATAAAAGATACCCAACTCAGCAAAGATTGAACAAGTTGTATCGAATTATTGTCACGTTGCCAATAATCATCAGTGAATATCCTCAAAAACTTTTGACTGAACTTCTCATATATATATATATATATATATATATATATGGAGAGAGAAAGAGAGAGAGAGAAAGAAAGAATTGTTTTCCACATATATTTACTTTTGGATTTTATTTATCTACAAAGTTTATTCATGGTTCTTGTTTGGACGAAAGTAAATTCGATTCAATATATAGGAAGAGATAAATCTGGATGGCTTCCGATAAATTCATTAGTGAAACTTTCTTGAAAGCTTATGTGGAGACTACGATAAGGCTATAAGACCGTAAATGTGTGCATTACACTGTGATCATCGAAGGAGTAAAGATTTATTATAAACGCAAATGTTCGATTTTATTGTGCAAGTCAATGTTTCCATAGCATAACTGACATTGTAGAAATAACAACGGTAGTATTTTCAGTGTGCTACTTAGAATTATAAAATAAATATAATAGTGTTAATTTCAGTTGATATAATTTATTTTCCTTAGAAGTCAATACATTAACTTATGTGATGGTACCGGTTTTGTAACTGTTGTCTATGCGATATAGGAAATAGGATGTTTAAATTACTAATCAGACTGTGGCATCCACATTCACCTTTAAAAAAATCTATAGCTCCTTGATGATATCTAGTGAAAAATCTGCAATATTATTAGCCCTGATCTGGCGTATCGATTTCAGTCACTTTCCCACCGCCGTCAGGTTACCTTTTCTATTAAAACTTTCAAGATACGTGTTCTGATTAACTCTTCGATATCGTGTCAAGACTCATTGAGCTGGCTAAATGCAATAGTACATTTAAGTTTAAGCTAACAGTTTTCTCGCAATTGTTATAAAATAAAATAAGACATATCTCGGCTGATCTGCAGGCAAATAAACTAAAATACTCAAGAGTGCGAGTACCGGATGTGAACGGAACAAGGCCCCCTCACAAAATGACCATTATCGTCGTTTATGCATAAGACCGACGCACGAGTTCCGGTCCAAAAATAAAATAATATTTTAAAGTGTTTCTATTTTTCGTCCAATAAAAATGCTTCCCTCCTAATTATACTCGCGTCGTTTTACGAGCCTGTTAAACCATAAAAAACGCCATAAAAGGGGAAGTACTAGCAGTCAACAGGAGGCCAGGGAAGAGACTTATCAGGGTCAGGATGAGCGGTCGGCAGCATTCAGCAGGAGGAGCGCCACGCCAATCAGTGAGAACTACTATGAGAGATCAACCCAGATCGGTGCCGGCTTATGAACTATGCCACAAGGTAGCTGTCCCAAACTCACACGTTCCTGTTGAAATAAATCCCGTAAATCTATTTCTGCTGTTGTCGTATTTCTTTCTTGCAAACATACGCTTGTCTATAATACAATTCTTGGTGGTGAAATTCCCTTCCGGCTACATGCTTTCCAACCAACATTAATCGGCAAAAGTTCAAATTCAATGCCATCCCTATCTACCGTCCTCCTAATTGTTTTCCCCTTCTTCTCGATCCTTACTAATGTTTCTATTTTGTGATCTTTCTACGTCTAGTTATCCCTTGCGTCTTTGTGGTGTTACTGTACTCGATAATTATTCTTCTCTCAGCTATAGGTTAGGTAATAAGGTAGATTGTATTCTATAGTCTTTCCTGAATGCCAGTCTAGGAGAAATAAATTAAATTCACGGCCGTTGATAAAGCAGCAAGAATCTCTATTTTCCGCGAAATAATAGCAATTCACATATATGAATTAAGAAATCTCCTGAGGAAAAACATGCACGCCTACGTCTTAAAAGGAATATGATATTTGAATGAATAAAAGCGATGAAATTGATGTCATATTGAAAATGTGCATGCAATCTTAAGTGATGGCCACCACCTCGCTGACAAGAATAAACATGACAAGTTTCATTGTATGACATTTATACCATTATTATATATTATTTATAAATCTCTCTCTCTCTCTCTCTCTCTATATATATATATATATATATATATATATATAAACATGTATATATGCACACCTGTCTTTATCTTTTAATTTTTATTCTCTCAGCTATATTGCATCGTGATTACGATTCCAATGTAATAAATTATGTATATGTGTGTGTGTATTTATTTTTTATATATATATATATATATATATATATATATATATATATATATATATATATATATATATATATATATATATATATATACACACACACACATATATATATATATATATATATATATATATATATATATATATATATATATATATATGTATATATCGAGTGTATCAAACAACGTTTACAAACTTTGGGGGTTCATTACACCAAAACTAGAACTTTTTCCCCCATATATATATATATATATATATATATATATATATATATATATATATATATATATATATATATATATATATGGGGGGGTTCGTCCACAGCTCTTTCGTTTTTCAGTCATTAAGTTTAAAAATTACTGTCGGAGATACAATTAAAAATACTTTGACAAAGTTTGGGCCTGATGTTTAACACTAAAATAAGGTAAAACATCCATATAAACAATTTTCTAAAAGGACATCGTTGTACATCAACCTAGCAGTTCATGACAAATGTTCAAAAATGTCATCCTCTTGCTTCTACACCCACATGCAGCTGTCAGATCACTGGTAGGTGCACCGTTTGAAATAATCCTATAGGGTGTCGAATGGATTCGCAGGCCCCCGTGACACGTTGATGAAGCGTCTATGCATTATTAATGTCTACTGCATAAAAAAAAATTGTCTTAGGTGGATCCACTGATTGTGGTCTGGGGAAATTACTGGGCATGGATCCAGTCCTCATCTACCTATCCTCTTATGATAGATGTCAGCCAGTACATCGCTAACAGTGAAAGTAAAATATGCTAGCGCCACATCATGCATGAACCACATACGTCTTCGTATTGTACTCTAGCGGGTCTAAAAGTGCGTTATAAGTAAAGTCCCTACAGACAACTTCAGTAACACATGCTAGCAGAACATTCTGCGCTACAATTCAATTCCACGCATTAATCATAAACAGATGCGGGTGTGTTACAGAGGGAACGAAAAATCTTTCTTCCAACGTATGAGAAACGAATCCGTTGTCGCCAATGTGTTGTAGAGTAGTTTTCACAGTGGAGGCTTGTATTTCACTGAGTCTGTCCTAAAAGAGATTCGACGTACAAAACGTTAGGAACTTGAAATAATAGTTAATGACGCAGCAATCTAGTTGTGGTGGTTGATACTTTAATGTCCGACATCGACTGACTCACCAACACCACGGAGCCCCCTGGCGACTGCTACTACTACTACTTATTATCTGTGGAAGAGTCTATTAACAATAGAATAGGCATATTCCGGTATAACAGGGTGTCTACCTTTTTTAGACGATGCTAGTTCCGATATGTCCACTAATGTTGGTTGTGTAAATTTTTTATTCCATCTCTTTGAAATGTTGCCTCATCCGTAAAAAAAGAGTGATGAACAAACAACGGATCGGGACACTGTGCAATAAACAATAGGCAGAAGTTCTCCTGTGTTGCGTGATCAGAGAGCTAGAGACCTTGTAGACTTTGCAAATACCAGACTCTCTCTTGAAATAGCCTCCATGCGGCATTACGAGATGTATGACATGCCGAGTCTACTTGACGTGTACTGATACCTGGATCGTTTTCTACAGCCTGTAGAAAGTGTTCTTCGTGGTCAGGCGTAAGAGCGGAACTCGGTCTACCTCGACTCATAGTTTTGGTGCGAACGATCTTATCTCAGCATCGACAGACAGCAGCAAAGATTGGATGACGTCGGTCTGGAAAAGCCAGCTTGTACAGCCGTGCAGATTGACCGTCCATTAGGATTCGGCGGCCGTATGTAAAAATCATATCTGCCTGCTCATGATATGAATATCTTGCTATTCTTAAACGGAACACTTCTCAGTTAACTAGCACACGCTAAACTAGGAAAACAGACTAGCCACAAATGCACACGAATGACAAATATAACCTAGTCTATATTGCAACACCTGGACATCCACCGCGAACTTTCTGTAAACATAATAACTCAAAAACGATGGATTTGCGGATATATATTTATATGGGCTTTTGTCTAGTTTTGGTCTGAGGAAGTCGCCTCCAAGTTTACAAAAATATCTTTGATACATCCTATCTCTCTCTCTCTCTCTCTCTCTCTATATATATATATATATATATATATATATATATATAGATAGATAGATAGATAGATAGATAGATAGATAGATATAGTATATATATTTATATGGGCTTTGTCTTTGAGTTTTTGGTCTGAGGATAGAAGTTTACAAAATATATATTTCTCTCGCTCTCTCTCTCTCTCTCTCTATATATATATATATATATATATATATATATTAGATAGATAGATAGATTTAGTAATATATATTTATATCGCCTTTTGTCTAGTTTTGGTGTGAAAGTATCTTTGATTACAAAATATCTTTGATACATCCTCTCTCTCTCTCTCTGTATATATATATATATATATATATATATATATATATATATATATATATATATATATATAAATAAGGGTCCAACATTCTTTGATACACCGGTAATGTCGATTTTACCTGTGAACTTATCGTTCTTGTTTTGTTTTTTTACTATGCAAGACAGATGAAATCCAGCATATTTGTCTTTAATTTACAGGAGAAAACTAAAGTTTAATTTTAAAAGAAATTAAAGATATTCATGTACTCTTAAACGGGAAAAGATTTGCACTATGTTTTTCTTACCAGATCTTCAATGAAGTCAGTTGAACGGTTGTGCAATGGTTACATATAGCCACGGATTTAAAAAAAAATGCGTGAACTCATACTTGCATCCAGTAGTGTAAACATAGAAAGGATAATGATAGGTAAAAATATATTAACATCTAGCAGACCAAACAGTTGCAGTTGAACCAGATGTCGGATATTTAATATCTTGATCATTTGCTTAAGGTCAAGTCAGCTAAATATTAATATATGCAATATCTTGATCAGCTGTAAGTTTGATCTTCGAGATAAGAGTCGCTACATTTTGAACAATCAGTAACAGTCTGGGGTGCTAGATACTAACCCCTCCCTGATATGATTTGAGTAGTTTTGTTATTCATCACAGGAGTATGGATGTTTTGCGGGACGTACGAAGAATCGATAACGTTGGCGGGATGGACGAATATCGGGGTCGTACATAACATATTCAGGGAAAAAATGACGGGAAAAACCTCACTGGAAAAAATGTATGAAATATTAATAGACTGTTTTTAATTGCGGCCCTAATACTAGCAGCGCTAATCCTAATCCTGAAAACAGGGTGAAAAGTGCTGCTGTGGATCAAAAATACTTGGATTTACTGATGTTTAAGCCTTCTTTTTCCTATGTCTTTTTTTAGCAAAAATTGTGACTTTTTCCTGTGACTTTATTATCTAGCTGAGAGTAAGTGACAACCCCAAGAGTTGAATAAGATATAATATTATATCATGAAAAAGAACGTCAAGTGTTATCATTTAATAGCTTATTTGTTTGATTGGTTGTTTTGTTTTATGGCATATCAACATCAGTGGGTCATTTAATGCCAACAAATTTTTTGAAATATATTCATAGCGATAGTTTGGTAAAAATGGTGTGTATGTATACATATATATTTGAAACATTTTTCACTTATACATATTTTTGAGTACAATCACATGTATTGCTGGTAATATTTTCTTTCAAAAACGTATTGCTGTTAATATTTTTTTTCAAATATATATTGCTCGTAATAGTTAATTTTCTACAAAAATTTATTTCTGGCATAATTTTTTACAAAGTATTTCTTGTATTAAAACCTATTTTTACACTTTTATAATGCTTTTTACCACAGTTTCTGGTTAACTATTTGCTCATACCTGGGACCCTAACAGGTGCTACCACCCCGAGTCAGGTTAGACCAGGGAACACCAGCAATTAAGAGGTTGTTCCTCGTTACTCAAAACCTTATCAGAGGCCTTCTTCATGTTGGACGTATTTTATCGGCTTACCGTAGATGCATATGTAGTTTATCGTCGCACCCAGGACGCCACATTAAGTGGTCTTACCCCTCTGCAGACGTGCAGTCAGCGTATTCTACAGGCCCAGGCGACATTTAATAGGCATATCCACGTCATTTCAGCCAAAATTTCATGTATTGGCTTTATTCACTAAAATATCTTCTTCCATTATGCCTGCTTGGCATAATGTTTAAAGAAATATCAGACCCTTAAATATTTTCCTTCCCTTTCCATAGAATCGTTATCATTCTTAGCATCATGTGGTAGGGACAATTTGATTTACTTTCTAGGAACTGTCATTGAACGACAACAAGGCAATTGGAGAGGTAAGAGCAGTAGTCTTTCTCTTGGCTAGTTGCCATCGTAATTATAGTCCTATCTCCTCAGGGCAGTTTGTTCTTAATTACCGTTGTCTTCGATAATCTTTGACCTGGCACACCACTTGACCTTCTGCAGTGACGAATTAACGACTCTATTAAGGGTCATGATTATAAGAATAATAATCATAAATAAGACTTTAGTATACTTCAAAACCATAACATTTGTTTTTAAAGGTCTGTTGATGGAAACAACAAAAAAAAAAAAAACATACCGGAAATGGTGGACTATATAATGGCTATATAAGCTTTGTTTTATTTCTAAGTTCTTCTCTTCTGTTCGCTGGTTTATACAAATATTATTTAGCAATGATGAGTTATATCGTGTGCAATATCATATCTCATAAGAATATGAAACTAAAATATCCATACACAAAAGAATTTGCCACTTTTCAGCAGCGTCAAATTAACATCGGTCGAATAGAGGTTGTATGGCTAATTGTCTTTATTTGAAATATCGATCTTGTTCTTGTGATGGGGTCGGCTGCTCGCTTTCTTTCACAGAGATCCAGCATTTAATATCTTCCTCTTTTACGGGGATTGCAGTCAATCAATGAATAAAAGGTGGACAAAATTCAGCTGACAAAAACTCAGTGGACAATATTCCAGCGTCATATCCCAAATTCGGACAAAATCCTGTTTAATATAAGATTAATTAATGACATTTTTGCAAAGGCAATTTACCAGTTATCATTTTCTATAATATTAAGATAACATTTACATATATTCGTTGTCATGCATTCAAGAGATTATTGGATACTGTGTTTGTTGTCTCAATTTGACATTGAGGTGTATATATTGGATGGATTACATGTGTGTGTATATATACATACATACATACATACATATATATATATATATATATATATATATATATATATATATAGAGAGAGAGAGAGAGAGAGAGAGAGAGAGAGAGATAGAGATGAGTAGATAGATAGATAGATCGATAGATAGATAGATATATTGGATATTATTATTATTATTGTCATCATCATCATCATTCGATTTCTGCTATGGACACACTACCTACCAAGTCTGCGGAAAGACCTAAGGCAGGTCGTGGTGTGTTGTTATGGCCACATTTCATGTTAATTTTTTTTTTTTTTTTTTATCTCCGATGAAGTTGCTAGCGTTACATAGACAAAGTTCTCCTTAGTGTGTGCTGTACTTAATAAGACAATTTTCTGTATGTCTCTTAAGCTGGGGTTTCAGGATTCTTTCAATGTGTTGTTTTGTTCCATTTTTATAATTCCAAGTGCACCTATTACCACTGGTATTATTCTTGTTTTCAATTTCCACATTTTTTCTATTTCAATTTCCAGGTCTTTGTATTTTGATAGTTTTTCAAATTCCTTGGTTGCTATGTTACAATCCGCTGGACAAGCCATATCAATTAGTAGGCAAGTTTTTTCTTTCTGGTTTTTGACAATAATGTCCGGCCTATTTGCTTCAATTTTTCTGTCTGTGTGGATGGTATAATCCCATAGAATGGTGACATCTTCTATTTCTGTAACCGGCGCTGGCCGATGTTCATACCAGTGTTTGCTTACATTTTCCAAAGTGTTTGCACATTGTCCAGTGTAAGTATTGCCCCACTCTATCGTGACGATTTTTATATTCATTTGGGGCAAGTATAGAACATCCTGAGATTAGATGGTCTATTGTTTCTTTGTATTTGTCACAGAACCTGCATTTTGGATCCACATTATTATGTATGATATTTGCCTGAAAATTCCTAGTGAAAAGACTCTGGTCTTGCGCTGCAAGAATAAAGCCTTCAGTTTCAGACTTTAATCCAGATGCTCGTAACCATCGATGAGTATTAACTTTATCAACATTGGGTTTATTTGCACGTTCTGGATATTGGCCATGCAGAGGTTTGTCTTGCCAGCGTTGTTTCATCTGTTCAAGGGCTTTATCCTTGGCTTTCTTTTTCATATCTTTTGCTGCAATAGTTGGTTCTTGGCTTCTGTTTTGATTTACTACAGAATCTACTAAATGTAAATGTTGTTTGTATTTACTGCCTTCTTTTATTATTGAATATTTTTTCTTTCTGTTTTCATGTTGTTTCACTAATTTTATCATCCAGTCATTTGTTGTTTCCATGTAAGTTAGTAAGCCAATAGTTGTTGTCTTGTATGACAATTCTAGCTGAATAAGACCTCTTCCACCTTCTTTACGGGGTATGTATAGACGGTCTACATCAGCCTTTGGATGATGCATCTTATACTTAGAAAGAAGCTTTTGTTTTAGAATCCATTTGTCTGATGTCATTTAGAGTCCAGTTCAAGATGTTGAAACTATATTGGACCACTGGGATGGCTAGGTTATTAATGGCCATAATTCTGTTCTGAGAATTCAATTCAGTTTTTAATACCAGTCGTACCCTTCTATAGTACTCTTTACGCACTATTTCTTTCATTTTCTTATGGTGAATTCCTTCACTCTCATTTACACCTATTATTATTATTATTATTATTATTATTATTATTATTATTATTATTATCTAGATTTAATATTAAAACCTGAATTAAAATTTCATTGAATTCTCATTGTTAAATATGTTTCTTTTTATATATGAGACTTTTATTCTTGAAACTGGGAATTTATACACTTTTGGGATAAGAGACTTGCATTTTGCCCAGTGGGTTTTTATCCGCAGGGATTTTCTCCTGCTATCACAGCGGGTGGATATATCAAAATTCAGCTGTATTAACTTACTGTTTTTGATAATGCACACAATAACATTATTCCTTGAACGATTCTGTACTTGGCGAATTTATGGTTACCTTCAAGGTTAGCACTGAGGTAGCATCGAATAAAAAAAGAACTTTGGTATATTTTAGTACGAACCGAGGATATACTGAGGTCGCCATAGAATTATTCTTCTCAGAAGAAGGTTCCTGATATCATTTTCAATATAATCAATTAATCTCAATTTCATTCTATAGTATTTTCTTGGCTAAATCACATACTGAACTTTCGTAAGTCTCCTGAGTAATTCATCATCATTTCTATTTCTACTCATTTTTACTTCATAAGAAATTGTTCATACGGAAAACTATACATGTGTCATGATATACACATACTCACAACAAATACACAAACCTATCTATCTATCTATCTATCTATCTATCTATCTATCTATCTATCTATCTATCTGTCATGGGATCTTACACATAATAATAATAATGGACTATTCCATACTTAAATACTGCGCCTCAGGAGTAGGCAAGGAGTCAGTCGTTCAAGTAGATCTCGGTCGACCGGCTGATCGGTTGAACTCTCTGCCATCGGGCGGGGAGGAACCCGAAGGAGGCTACGCCGAGGGCGGATTCTCTTTCGGGGAGGTAAACCCACACTGAACCAGTTTATACGTGTTCAATGGGCATATTTTTGGCCGAGTCCACGGGCTCGGAGATCCCACGTTAAACCGGGCTTGTGTCACATGATGACTACGTGGGGGGTGACTAAATATAGTCAGTAGTTAAAGTCGAGTCAAGAGTCGAGTCAGAGGCAGTCCGAAACGGAGTCGCGTTCAGACAATTACTGCAAGACATTGGAATAATGATACTGGTCGAGACTACATTGTTCTCTCTACTAAACCTGATTGTTCATACTACCACTTTCTACTTCTCTGTATATATTCCTGTTTGTAATATATCTGAATTATTCCATACCTTTGTTCGCGTTATTCTCTATTGGTTCTATCTTGGAATATCACTGTTGTACAAGGAACCGGACCATAACCCTATCTATCTATGTGTTTCTGCCTCTGTCTGTCTATTTCTTTCTTTCTCTCTCTCTCTCTCTCTCTCTCTCTCTCGCTCTCTCTCTCTCTTTGTATATATATATATATATATATATATATATATATATATATATATTGATATATATTGATTGAGATTGAGAGAACGGGAGAGAAAGGATTGATGCATAAATTGTCGTCTAAATTATACTGACATCTCATTTTAGAAGATATAATTAACGAAATTACACCAAAATATCTTGAAATAGTAAAGAGTAGATTTATTCAATAAAGTAGTCATTGCCTTTCACTACCGCCTCCAGACGACTTCGAAATCTTCTGTATTTGTTCTGGACGGTCTCCTTGTTTAAGTTGGTGAATGCTGCCATAATCCTTGCCTTCAGATCTTCTCTTCTTCCTCTCATCTGCGCCCCACACATAATAATCAAGGAGGTCTCAGTCTGGTTAGTTAGGTGGCTAGATTTAAGGACTAATTTGATAGCAGAAATTGTCTGAATGCTATGAGTATGTGCCATGGTACGGAATCCTGTTGCCCGAAATAGGGTCTTCTAGTTGTGACGTCCCCCGGTGTCGCTGCGCCAATCGTGACGTCTGCCTGGCCGCGCCCACCGTGCTGTCCTAGTCGCGGCGCCAATTGTGACGTCACCCCGTCTGTCTCCGCGCCGTCGTCGTCCTATCCTGTCCCGTGACGACCAATGTGACTTTGTATTGGTCGCGGCACCAAATGTGACGTTCTAAGCTTTTGCTGATTCGGATGAGAATCTGGTTAGATTCGGTATCAGCCTTGTCGTTCCCAGCTCGCCTCCAACGTCTGGTTACCGAAGTAACTGCTTTGATTTCTAATCTAACCTACCCACGTTGTGATTTGATCTTAGGTAGACGAAATCACTCAGTCGCCGGGCTGTAATGCAAGTCGAGTCCGAACAAGGGTAATATCGCACAAGTATATGTAAAAGAAAAAAAGTAATAACTCGAAAAGTTCAAATGTGTTAAAAAGGATAACAATATTTTATATCTGGTTGCTGAATACAGGACTGCATCTTCCTCCGAACCCGCTATATGGATTCGTGACACTTTGTGTTTGTTAGTCGAGTCTTAACATCTTAAGTTGTTTGTTCTTTAAGAAACTGGTTCATGGTTTATCTTCAGGCGATATTCGTAAAACTTGTTTTGGTGGTGTGAGTCTAAGTCGTTCTTCAAAAATAAATTGTTCTTGGTTATAAGTTGAGGTTGTGATTGCGTGGAATCTTAAGTCAGCTTCCTGCGAGGCGTCTGCGAGCTCTCAGCTCACTACAACTGCTTGCCTGTCTGTCTAACCCCAACTGCGAACTTCACTACGAACTGCCTTCTTACTCGTTTCGACTCTGCTTATATGGACGCCGACCAAAACCGGGGTGGGCCTGTCGGGGTTTGAGGATCCTTGATAATTCTAAATCCGCCTTAAGAATTTTCTTTGTTTTTGGTCAGGAAAATTTAATAATTTCCATTTTTGGAGGTCTTTACTTTCTAGGGTAGGGAATCGTCCTCCCACCTTCTTCTGTTCTCATATTGGTATCTTACACATACCCTCAGAGGGTGTCAACGGGTTCCCCCTCCCTCTCCCAGTGGCATCTCACATGCGCGAAATTAAAAATATAAAATGACGACAATATACTGAGTTATATATATATATATATATATATTTATATCAGATTAAAGAATATATATATATATATATATATATATATATATATATATATATACATTAAAGAAACGCCAGATATCTTTATATTTAGTGTTTAATATTAAAAATATTAAAATAAATTTAAAATAGAGCTTTAAAAATATTATGTGAAAAGATTAAATATTTAAAAAGTAACTAATCTTTTCATATATATATATATATATATATATATATATATATATATGCTTTTTATTTTTTTTTTGTGATAAAAAATGATATGAAAAGCAGTTCTATTTCTCTAAAACGAAATACATACAGGCTAAAATAAACGGATCCTTTATTCAAATAGGGGTGAACATTACAAATAACTTTTTAAGTAATAAAATTATGTCGGACTGAAAAATAAATGTATCAATTAATAGTAACGTATAGAGATTCGTCCTGATTTTCTTCTTCCATGTGCCGTGTACATTCCGTGTGCCGTGTACATTCAGTCTTAGTGATCCTGACTCCCGTCATCTTCTTGACTTTTGTACGTCTTTTTGTCCTGTTTCTATCTTTATGTACTTCGAGAGACTAATTTTCCAAACTCACTTTCCTAATTATGTGCCTAGATATTTCAATTTCTCTTTCCGATTGTGAGTATAAGAGTTTTATTTCCTTTCCCCCTAAGTGGTCCTCGTTACACACATGTTCAATCCATGGAATTCTCAGCATCCTCCTGTAAATCTAAATGTCTGTTACTTCAATTTTCATATTTGAGGGCATTATCGCTAACATAGGAGTACCAATATTTCATAACGTTTCTGTACTCGTTTCCATGTTTAACGTTCATCTCGAAGAAGCCAGATCTTAAATGCTTTTCCTAAGCTTCAAGTTCTAAGCTTACTTATATTTTCAGCCGGCTTCTTTATCATTCCATGCAAAGCTTCTTTGAAATCTCCAATGTGGATATTCCCTCATGCCATAACGTTGTTATTTTTTCAGCAGTTCGTAGCTTCTTCTCTTTACCCATGTTTCAACATACATTATAGACAAAAAAATTGTTTTATTAGATTTCTGAGGTCTTGATCTAAATTAGTTTAAATTGCATATTAACTTTACTCAGTGCATTTTAATAAATTCCGAAATTATCAAAAACTAAGCATTAAAAATTGGAAATAGGACGAGTTTAAATTTGACATTGGTTCAGAAAATTTTGAGTTATTGAGGTTTATTTGATTTGCATAATACATTTACACAGGCTGTAGTTTAGTCACGTTATCTAAGTATGTGTGTGGTAGCGCCAGTTTACTTGCTGTTTTTACAGTGTAAACATGACCGCTCAGCTAGCAGTGTCTATCATGGAGAAGAAAAGAGCAATGATCTGATATCTCTAGTCGGAAGGTGTGTCAGCTGTTGAAATTAATCGGAGGCTTTTAACACAATATGATGACAATTCACGACCTTGTAGAAGTGTGTATGACTCTATCGAGAATTTTAAAATTGGACGGTCAAGCGTGCCACACAAAGGAGGAGCAGGACTCCCGTCAATCTTCCCCACTCTTTACAAGATCCAATAAGCATGTGAGATGGTAATGGCGAGCCGACAAATTATTATCGGTGAGGTAGCATATACTCCGCAGATGTGAATCACTGCTCTTTTTTTCCTTACTAAAGACTGCTAGGGGAGCGGCCACGTTTACACTATAAAATCAGCAAGAAAGCTGTCACGAACAAGTTTAAACTTCGATCACGTGACAGCAATATTAACAAAAAAAAAACGGATCGTCGTACTGTGCAATAAACGATAGGAAATAGTTCTTCTGGGCTGAGTGATCAGAGGGCGGTACTACGAGATGTATGACATGCCGGGGCTACTTAAAGTGTACTGATACCTGGATCGTCTTCGACAGAAAGTGTTTCTCACGGTCAGGCGTAAGAGCGGAACTCGGTGTTCCTCGATTCATAGTTTGTGGTGCCACCGATCTTGTCTCAGCTTCGACAAACGGCAGCAAAGATTGCATGACTTCGGTCTGGAAAAGCGATCTGATACAGCCGTGCAGATTTGCATCCATTACGATTAGCCTGACGTATGTAAAAATCATATCTGCCTGTTTACAATATGAGTATCCTGCTATTGTTAAATGAAACATTTTTGAGTTAACTAGCACACGTTAAACGTTGAAAACAAAGTAGCCACAAAGGCACACGAATGAAAAATGTAACCTAGTCTATATTGCAAAACCTCGACATTCACCGCGAACTTAATAACTCAAAAATGAAGGATTTGCGCACAAGCTAGTGTGTCAGGCCTAAATATATGTTAGAGTGAAAGTTCTGATAATCATTGATTACCCTCTTACAAGATTCAATGGGAATTAAATCGAAGTATTAGTGAAAGAATCTTAACTGGAGAAATATCAAAATTAATAAGTAGTTTTATTGCTTTATTTCAATTTAGGATTACAGATGAAAAAATAAATCCAGCCTCTGTAAATAAGACATCGTGTAAAAAAAGATCTGTTTCTGACTCAGGTGCATACGAAAAAGTATAATTGGAAGCTAATTAGAATCATTTACGATGAAGCAGCAGGGTCTTTGGCAATTGTACAGAAATAATATAATAGAAACATTCCAACATTCTTTGGCTGAATCAAATAATGTAGTGATCGATTTTCAACACTGAAAGGCATCTTTGCTTCACGGACGGCATTTATTGGATGGAATATAGATAGTCAACGGCGTGCTTCTTAAAAACACCTGTGAAAATAGACAAACAAAAAGTTGAGAAAAAATGGATTATATTACTTCACAAAATAAATTAAGGTTTTGATATAGAGTGTAGCCGTCGTTTGCCGGGGAGTTATTTGTTTGAATTTAAGAGAGAGAGAGAGAGAGAGAGAGAGAGAGAGAGAGATCAATTTATTTGTATAGATTATTAAAATTACTAAGAGAAGTAAACGGCATTAAAATTACTACTACAAAGTGATTTAACTCCATTACTCTTTTCTCTCTCTCTATTATATATATATATATATATATATATATATATATATATATATAGAGAGAGAGAGAGAGAGAGAGTCTATTTACACGTTATTTTATAGATACAAATATTTAAGTAAATATTCTGATTATAATAAACAGTATTAACTTCATTTACATGGCTGAATGCCCGAGAAATTTCATAGAAAATATATGTACTCCGAAAAGAATCGAACCCATATCCTACACGGACCAATCATATGGCCTGACGTGCTATACCATTTAGGTACAGAAGAAACGTCTGGTTAGCAATGTTGAATTACTGTTTTTAAACTACAAATTCTCCATGGTTTCTCTCGAACGCTCATATCTTAGTCCATTCCATTATATATAATATCATTTGTTTACGTTAATTACGCTTCGAGCAGATATGAGTGTTCGAGAGAAATCATGAGAAATTTGTAGTTTAAAAGCAGTAATTTGGCATTGCTAACCAGACGATCCCTCTGTAGCTAAATGGTATAACACGGCAGGCTATATAACGGTTCCGTCTACAATACAGGTTCTATTCCTGTCGGGTGACACATATTTTCTATAAAATTTCTGGGAAATTTAGGATATGGAAAATAAGGAAAAGAATATCAGCCTACAACAACCAATCCAAAAATTGGAAATTCTGCTTGGATGAAAAATATCTAAAATTACCTTCTCAGACCAAAACAAACAATGAAATAATCGATCAAAGCTCAAAATGCAGACACAAAATAATTTTTATTACATTACTTAGAAACCGAAAATTGAAAGAATAAAAATAAAATAAGCAAAAAAAAAATATTCATCCAAATAAATAAAGTAAATAACAAACAAATTAACAAAATACTCACGTCAAAATAACCGTTAGATTAGACTACCCGCAAGGCAATAATCTACAGACAATGCACCAGTGACTCGTATATATAGTCAACAAGGCATGTGGTCTGATGATTGCAATTAGCATGAAACAGTCAGTTGACTCTTAGTGTTGACTGCAATGTTCACTTTTATATTTACATACGCTCTATCTCTGATATTGATCACGTTATCCCATAAATGTAGCATACCTTAAAACTATATACACACACACACACACACACACACACACACACACACACACACACACACACACATATATATATATATATATATATATATATATATATATATATATATATATATTAATAAAAACAGACCACTATAAGATTCCATGTAATAAGTTATTTTACGACAGCCCTTTTAAAGGGCCCTGGATCATCAGACTTTACTTCCAAAGGTTGAAATGAAAAATGAAAAGAAATTTACACATTTTTGACGGGCCGTATTAAGCATATGTAAAATTAACGAAGTGAGGAAGGAGAGAGAGAAGATATGAGTGAGTTAGATGTACCATTTCAATTCTTTATCTCTAACCCCACTTGGTGTGGGTCAGACATCGCTCAACTTAACTTATGTTATCTCTAGATATGGATGGGTAGGGGTGAAGAAGAAAACCGACGTAAAAGGAAGAAGCTACAATAAAATAAAGAAAAGGTTTCACTCAATTTCTTGGATGCTGTTATTTCGCATTACTTTAAAGGGTATATTTGGGGGTTAAAGTTTGATATCAATCTAAATGTCTACAAAATCTACGAAGAATTTAATTTGCTGTATGTTGGAGTTTTGGGTATTTTATATGAAATAGTCGATTGGAAAAAATTCATAGAATGTATGTTGAAAGAATAATTCATTTTCCATCTAGTAATCTTTTTTTATTATTTTCCTAAACCTTTTTCTTGTTGATTATGAAGTTGACATCTATTCGTTTGAGCTTTGTTCATAAACTAAACTCGGGACTCTTTTTAGATACCTACATAATTATCAAAGATTATTCCAATTTAAATAATTTTAACATCAATAATGATTATTAAAGGGTAATATATTTCGATTTAAATTAAATTATGAATTTAAACTTTACCTCCGTATCATTTAAACTCACTTCCAATTGGAGAATATTAGAGGAGAAAATTTGGGTAAAACATTACAAACAGAAAATTAGGTCCTTCTTTTATAATATTCTATATATCCATACACATACAGACATCTACACATATCCGAACACCTATCTATATCCACATACATACATATCCCTATATAAGTATAAATCCATATATACACATACCCACACAAAACTATATGTATATACCCATACATACATATATACACCTGTAGAAAAACACATACACACATATATACATACGTATCGACACATACACATATATACCTACATATGTAAACAAATATATGGATACCTACATATATACACATATATATAATTATATAATTATATATATATATATATATATATATATATATATACACATGCAACTACTATACATGCACATCTATACATATATACATATTCACGTACACACACGTATACATATACACACACACACACACACACACACACACACACACACACACATATATATATATATATATATATATATATACACACACACATACACCCACATTTGTATGCATTCAAAGGACATATCAATATCAATACGTCATTACATTATGAATACACAAATTCCTATAATGATACATATATATATATATATATATATATATATATATATATATATATATATATATATATATTACCCGCCATCCCATGACTATGGCAAGACATATAAGTACCCATCTAATTTTACACATCCACACTCACATATACATAAAAAACCCTGCATGCCTCTCTTTTCATATAGAAACATATACATGTACATATTAAAAGACGTATCAGTGTTCAAGTACAATACCATACCTATATAAATACAGACATGTGTCTGTGTTCATGCGTGCATAGCAACATTTCCAAAAGCAAAAAGAACAAAGGTCATTAAATCTTATTCTTCCTATATGGTTATTTCTCAATGTATTTTCTGAGGTTTAGTTTGTTCTTATGTCGGCATTTAAAAATTAGTTCATTGTGTCTATTTAGTAACAAATCTGGATCTTTATGTTTGATCATGAGGAGTTTTTCTTGTATGCATAAGTCGCATCTGTCTGAAATTTTTTGGTGTTTTGGTTCTCGAGACTATTTTCCATTTTATTTGTGGGGTTAAGCCGCCCTCCAACAAATCCCAATAATGCTTTGACAGTGCCGTTTAGTTCTTTTTACATTTATTTTTGAAGGACTGGCGATGGTTATATATATATATATATATATATATATATATATATATATAAAAAGAAGTGAAGAGAGGTGACGCAAACGTTTTTGGTTGTAATGTGGATTTATTTAGAAAAAATATTATGCTTTGTTTCACATGATTTTACGACACGCGTTTCTGGTCTCGCGACCGTCTTCAGGTAAAAGTGGAGATTTCCACATATTATTAAAAATAATTAATTTTTCTTCATGTTCAATGTGAAATATTCTCGAATTGAGACATTCTCTGTTTGTGTGTTGGTAATCCGAATTTCTTTCTTGAATTGTCAATGAAGAGTTCTGCGCATTTTATCTTTTAATGTTTTAGTGACCCCTATGTGCTCTTGGATCTGTTTCCATTTTGGTGTGTTCCTGTCAGCATGCGTGTATATATGCGTGCGTATATTTCCCCTCCATACATATACTGTCTTACTCCGAGGAATTCGTAAACTTATTTGTACCTATACACGCATACACACACATACGCACATACGCATGTCACTGAGCTCATTGATGTTAGCTTCAGCATCCCGACTCCAGAGGTACGTAGACAGATTCTCCTGCGTTTTCTCCGTCCATGCATCGGGAGTATCACCAATTGACTGCTTATATATACGCCTGCCCATGCGCCCGTCTGCGCATATGTGCTTACGTGTAGAATGTCGTGGTTATTTGTCCGTTTCGTCGTTTTTGTTTACTTTACACTTATTCCTTAACATTTTATCACTTTTGCTCTTTTTACTTTATTTCCTTTCATTTTCTTTTCAGTTATATCGTCAAAGTCGACCACTTTTATAATATTTGTAAACACAATTAATTTGTCGATTTTAAAAATCTTCCAAAACTATTGTATAATTTTCTGAAAATTTATTCGAGGAATAATAGCTGATTTGAAGTATATTTACTCTGATTTGAGACAATACATTATTTGCTTTAAATTTAAAACATTGCCAAAATGATTTTTTTAAACAAACAGTAGCTGTCATTTCGGCCGGCAGTAAACGTCGAAATTGAATCGTGTGGTGTAAAGTGTGATAATGAAAGTTATGTGGACTTTTAAAAAGTATTTTTTTCATTTTTCTTTTTGAAAAAGTAAACTCTCTCTCTCTCTATATATATATATATATATATATATATATATATAGATAGATAGATAGATAGATAGATAGATAGATAGATATAGATATGTGGCAAACGAAATTATCAACCGAATCGATAAAACTTCAAAAGGCAACAATGAAACGTAATTCTTCATATCTTAATCCTAATCGTGAAAAATCCCTACATACGTGTGAACTTCGTGGTATTCTCGTAGTGCAAAGACCCTTGATGCTAACGCTTTGATTCACTGCCCACCCTTCTTCCGCTCTATATGTTCAGTGCCTGGTGAAGGCTATTCTGTTCGCCGAACAAGCTAAGATAACCAACTCCTCGAAACTGCAATAAATCCCAATTCGACCGGATTGATTCGACTTCTAAAGGCGCTGACATTTCTGCCAATTACGCCGTATTATTGCATACTTGAAGCGTTGGCGTTGTGGACGTTCATGCGATGACATTTTCTTTCGCTTGGTCAATTACGCTAGATAAATACCTTAAATACTCTACCTTATGTAATTCCTCAGGGCGAAATCTCAACACTTTTCATCATCATTTTTTTTCAACTGTTTACCGCCTTTCTTCTTACTCTCTCATATATATATATATATATATATATATATATATATATATATATATATATATACTTTATCTCGTAAAGTCGTAAAAGTTATTATACCTCGTTTTCGTCCTTTACGTTTTCTTTTCTCTTCTTTCTTTCTTTCTTTCTTTCTTTCCTTTCCTTTCCTTTCCTTTCCAATATCATTCTCTATTTTCTGATTTATTTCTTCATCTTCTTTTTTTTCTTATCGATTCCTTTTTTTCTTGTTATACATATTTTCTATGTCTTCCTATGTTTTCGCTTTTTTCTGTCGCCCATTCATTATTTCATGCTTGCTTTTGAATTATAACTATCTCTTCGACATTAATTTCATAATACTATGGTTTCTTTCTTACTTTCGTTAGTTTCTGCATGTTCTTCTTTTTTTCTTTCTTTTTTTTTCTTTCTGTGATTCATTCTTTCGTTTTTCTGCGTTTTCATTCATTTGTATTTTTTTAATTATTAATTTATCTTTCTTTTTTTCTTTGTTTCTTTCGTTCAGTACCTCTTTATTTTGAAGTATAATTCTGATTATTTTCTCTTATTCATTATTTTTCTAGAACCTTTGTATTCTTTCTTTCTTTGTTTCTTTCTTTCTTTCTATGATTTTTTTTCTTTCGTTTATCTGTTTTTTGATTCGTTTGATTCTTTTCCTTTATTTTTCTTTCTTTCTTTCTTTCGTATTTATTTCTGTCGTTCCTGCTGTTTTCTTTCTTTCTTTTGCTTTTTTCTATCCTCCATTTTATCTTTCATTCTGCTTTACTTTCTCTCGGCATTTCATTTTTTTGTTCATTCTCTTTCGTTTTTGCTAATTATTTTTCTCGTTCTTTCTTTGGAAATATAATTCTGATTACATTTTTTTTTCCTTTCTTTCCTTGATACGCTTTGTTTGTTTCTTTCTTTCTTTGTTTCTTTCTTTCTATCAACCATTCTTCCTTTCTTTCTTTGGAAATATAACTCTTTTATCATTATTTCCTTTTTCCCTCATCATACTCTTTCTTTCTTTTTTCCTTTTTTCTTCTTTTTATCATTATTTTTGTATTTGGAAATAAAATCATAATTTATGTCTTTTCTTTTCTTACCCCAATACGCTTGATTATCTTTCTTTCTTTCTTTCTTTCTTTCTTTCTTTCTTTCTTTCTTTCTTTCGTTGCTCCTGATTGAAACATTTCTCTTCTTCTTCAGCTTCGAATATTTTTCTTACATCAATGACCGATCAGTAAAATTATTTTGATTGTAATGTTGAAGGACATCCATTTAGAAGGCGATTTCAACAATACAATGGTAATCTGGCTATCAATGCTTTTCAAGTTCCATAAAAAGAATAAATCTTACTTATATTTATTTATTATATATTCAATGTTTTTATCTAACACGTAGCCAGTTGTGCTTGCCCGCCAATGTAAATAAGGGCAAAATCGATTGTACACAGTTTTCAATAGAGGAACGCATAAACATTTCGTAAAAATATCCATATATACGCACGCTTGCAGGAGTTGTTTATTTGTGAACGGATTTTTTTCAGATGGAAAGAATAAGAAACACAAGAAGCACAAAAGAATCCACATGATGTTATTTACACAAATATTTCTTGAACAAACATATAATTATATAAGTCTAATGTTTTTTGTCTCTTTATCAGATATTTAGTCGATAAATAGACCTTAAGCAAGAGACTTAAGACAAGTACACCCATATATATATATATATATATATATATATATATATATATATATATGTGTGTGTGATTTTTGTATATATTATGTCTATATTCTATATGCGCAGTACTTATTGGAAAGCGCTCAATATCAATACAAATTAACATATTTAGACAAACTCACATTAATCCCAATAATATATATATATATATATATATATATATATATATATATATATATACAAATAGATAAATAGATAGATAGATAGATAGATAGATAGACAGATAGATAGATAGATAGATAGATAGATAGATAGATTTCTGATATAACTAAAAATGCATCTGTAATGGGACAATATGAATAAACATGTTTTCCAATTGTCTTTAATCAACTATCTATCTATCTATCTATCTATCTATCTATCTATCTATCTATCTGTGTGGTGGGATGGGTGTAAATAATCATGGAAACACTATCTGCAAAGTAATCTTCGGTAATACAAATATAATCCACAAATAAATATGCTAAAAATAATCGAATCATTCTTAATAATAAAAAAAAGGAAAAAAAATCCAACACTCAATAATATCATCTATGAACACGGCCACAATGTGCTGATCATGTTTGGCAAATAAAACATTCCTATATCTCTAGGTACATGCACCAATCAATCCATATATTAAGTTAAAATTAAAAATAATTCCATACTTGATGATGGATAAATCTATAGCCGAAAACGCTCGGACATACAAAACATTAAGACATTTTTATATGTAATTTCCAGAAGATATTATAAGCTCATATTAACTACAGTATATTGTCAGTCGTTTTTAATAAATTGATTTCTATCTAAATACAAAATTATATATATATATAGATATATATATAAAGACAACTGACAGTAGTACTGCGATATTTATTCACCTTATTTTACATTCGTAAGATTTCTTTTCTGGACATACTGCACATGCAAATATTTCAACTTTTTTACCTCCCTTTACGTCCAGAAAGGAAATACTTGTACTAATGCAAGAATAATATTTTCTTTAATAAAATCAAATAGGTTAACCTATCGTACGGTTCACTCTCCCCCCGGTTGTGAACAGGAGTAGATATCTAGTTTGTGTTTCCTCTTTAGGATTGGGTTTCCGATGCATACTAATATCTTTTTTTATTCGGTTACGCTTGTTAAATAATAGTTTAGCTATTATTTTTTAGTGAAGTTTTATTTCTGCTCTAACTTCATCAGTTTGTCTTTATGGATCAGACACAAGACAAAATAAAGGAAGTCGAATTTGATTGGCTGAACTTGAGAGGGAATGATAGATTAAGATTTTTGGGGAGTTGGTTCTTACACGTCGAACAATGTAGACGTGTTTCTTTCGTTTCTGGAAACTGCTCCCCAGTGGAGTGGGAGAGTACCACTACTGGCTAGTAACAAATGTACACGTCGGCTGGTTTAATACAATAGTTAAGTTAAAATTCCCTTTTCGTGAGTTCTTTTATCTTAGAACAAAAACGACTAGAGATCATTGACCGGAAGGTGGCAATAAAGTGAGAGAAATTACAAAATATGAGTTAATCGACGCCGTCGAACAAGACCACCGACACGGGGTGAATTGATTACAAGAAAGACTCGGAAATAAAACTACCATAATGTTGAGACGCGGTAAAAGAAACGAACCAGAAGAAATCATTATCCATTAACTGTATAAAGAGTGAACGAATGTTTGTTTGCAAGAGAAACAATGCAAATTAGGAACAACATGCTGACCGAGAAGGGACAATTGAACACAGCCAACTCAACACCGCCAACTCAACACCGCCAACTCAACACCGCCAACTCAACTACTCCGATTGAACACCGCCAACTCAACTCCGCTGATTGAACATCGCCGACTCAACACCGCTGATTGAACACCGCCAATTCAACTCCGCTGATTTAACACCGCCAACTCAACACCGCTGGTTGAACATCGCCAAATCAACTCCGCCGATTGAACACCGCCAACTCAACTCCGCCGATTGAACACCGCCGACTCAACTCCGCCGGTTGAACACCGTCAACTCAACTCCGCTGATTGAAAATCGTCGAATCAACTCCGCTGATTGAACATCGCCAACTCAACTCCGCCGATTGAACACCGCCAACTCAACACCGCTGGTTGAACACCGTCAACTCAACTTCGCCGATTGAACACCGTCAATTCAACTCCGCCGATTGAACATCGCCAACTCAACTCCGCCGATTGAACATCGCCAACTCAAATCCGCCGATTGAACACCACCAACTCTTCACCGCTGGGTGAACACCGTCAACTCAACTCCACTGATTGAACATCGCCAACTCAACTCCACTGATTGAACACCGTCAACTCAACTCCACTGATTGAACACCGTCAACTCAACTCCGCCGATTGACCACCGCCAACTCAAGTCCGTTGATTGAACACCCCCGACTCAACTCCGCCGATTGAACACCGCGAACTCAACTCCGCTTATTGAAAATCGCCGACTTGTGGCACCATGCATAGTTAGAAAGCTGAAAAGAAATATTCATAAATATATGATTTGTTTTTTACGGTTTGTCAACCATTTGATAATTATTTAAGGCTGAAAAATATTTCGGGGTTAGGAATAATTCTTTCTTTACATTCAAGCGATCTGGGAGAAAGAAATAAAAGAAGAAAAGGAAAGAAAAAAGAAAAATATAATACGAAAACCAGGTCATAGGCGAACAAACACACGCTAGATTGATACATAACAGATGTTGGAAGATATCCCGGTCAAGCACCTGACCTACTTCCGTGTCCACGAAAAATAGAAGTTTGTTATCAATTTGGTTGAAGAAATAAAGTTTAGAGACAATGGAAAAAAATATGATAGGTAACAGGTGGGAAGTTTATCTAAGGATATACAGGCAAACCATTAATACGAAAACCCAGACAATTCCAGAATTGAAAATAAAGCCACACAAGATGATGTTAGAAAATGCTTTTTTTGAGATAATTAAGATTTTTGTTATCAAGCTTCGAGCGAAAGAAAAAAAGTGAAATATTTTTATTAGTTCACGAAAACGCCACCCAGTCTGGGAAATCCCTTTCTTAGATCGTATCCAATTAGCGATAAACTGTTTGACAAATACCGCGTGTAAAAGAAACAGAGAGCGTCATTTCGGTCACGTACGAAAAGGGCAATTTAAATTTTTGTTTCTTTAAGCAAGGTGTTTCTTCCCCCAGAAAAAAGCCACGGATTGTCCACGCCCGATTAAAGACTTCACGAAGGAAGGAGGAAAGATACCGACCAGAGCCTCATTGGCCGAAGGCGATCACATGATACATGAAAGAGGGGGAAATACACCCGACCAGGATCCCATTGGCCGAGAGCGGTCACATGACGTGCGAGGGAGGAGGAAAGATACCCGACCAGGACCCCATTGGCCGAGAGCGGTCACATGACATACGAAGGAGCGGGGAAGCGGGTATACGCCCCCAGAGGCACAGTAAGGAAGTAGGAGTGAAAGTAAGTTACCGAAAATGGAAAATCCCTAATCAGAAATAATACGTATTTAGAATTATCAAAAGAGAATCCCCGACGCCAAACAGATCCACCCCAGTTTTGACTGCGTCAATAAAAGCGGGACCCCAACCGACAGAAATCAGAGTTGCGCCGCGGACGGCGAGGGAGTTTGAGCGCGGACGGCGGGCCCGGTTCATTCGCCCCTTTGCGGGCAAGAGAGGCCAGCTCGTGAAGCCGAAGAGAAGAAGTTAATTCGCGCACTGACGGCGGAGATGAGTGAACAATAATTCAGACTCTGAAGAGAAGAAGTTAGAGTTTTTTTGCGCCGCGGACGGCGAGGGAGATCAGCCGTGAACGACAAGCAGAGATGAGCGCCCCGTGTTGAAACAAAACCACACCCCGAAATGCAAATTTCTAGAGAGCAGGCAACTCGAAGCCTTAAAGTTGCCTGGTAGAAGCGTGTTGCCACAGTCCACAGAACGGGTCGGGAGGTAGGAATAATCTTGTGTAACAAGCAATTAGATATAAAAAAGTTGTTACCTTTTTCTTCAATATTTTTGATCTTGTGAGTTTTTATTTTTCTTGTGTGTTATCACCCCCGTTGGACTCAGCTTGCATACGGCCCAATCCCTGTTTGATCCCGTCTGTCTAAGATCTAATCACAACGTGGGTAGGCAGACCGGAGATCAGTTCAGTTACCCTGGTAACGAGGCGTTAGAAGCGGGTTGGGAACGACGAGGCTGGTATTCATCTAACCAAAGGGTTAGAACGTCACACTTGGAGCAGCGAGGAGCGAACAGCTGGCGCCGCGAACGGGATCGAACGACACAGTCGACGCTGCGACCAGGGGGGACGACGTCACAGACTCAACACCGCTGATTGAACATCGCCAACTCAACTCCGCTGATTGAACAGCGTCGACTCAACTCCGCTGATTGAACTTCGCCAACTCAACTCCACTGATTGAACACCGTCAACTCAACTCCACTGATTGAACACCGTCAACTCAACTCCGCCGATTGACCACCGCCAACTCAAGTCCGTTGATTGAACACCCCCGACTCAACTCCGCCGATTGAACATCGCCAACTCAAGTCCGTTGATTGAACACCCCCGACTCAACTCCGCCTATTGAACACCGCCAACTCAACTCCGCTGATTGAACATCGTCAACTCAACTCCGCTGGTTGAACACCGTCAACTCATCTCCACTGATTGAACACCATCAACTCAACTCCACTGATTAAACACCGTCAACTCAACTCCGGCGATTGACCAGCGCCAACTCAAGTCCGTTGATTGAATATCCCCGACTCAACTCCGCCGATTGAACACCGTCAACTCAACTCCACCGATTGAACGCCGTCAACTCAACTCCGCCGATTGAACACCGCCAACTCAACTCCGCTGGTTGAACACCGCCGACTCAACTCCGCCGATTGAACGCCGCCAACTCAACTACGCCGATTGAACACCGCCAAATCAACACCACCGATTGAACATCGCCAAATCAACTCCGCCGATTGAACACCGCCAACTCAACTCCGCTGATTGAACATCACCAAATCAACTCCACCGATTGAACACCGCCAAATCAACTCCGCCGATTGAACACCGCCAACTCAACTCCGCTGATTGAACATCACCAAATCAACTCCACCGATTGAACACCGCCAAATCAACTCCGCCGATTGAACACCGCCAAATCAACTCCGCCGATTGAACACCGCTGACTTTAACGCTGTGACAATTCTGGACGGAGGAAACCCAACACCAGAAAATCATAACTTTTTCATAACCGATTAAAAATCATTTTTGAGGATTTAAACCTTAATTAGTGAATATTTGTTAATTATTTTTATTAATGTAAATCATAACGAGATTATTCTTAATAAATTAAAAATTCCCTATTCAATGTTTCAACACTTAGTAAATTATTTTGTTCGGATATATAAAAAAAAAGTTATGTTCATCTGGTGCTGTGTTGTCTCGGTTCTGAGTTTTCTCAGTCCTGAGTTGTCCTGCACCCCATACTGGAAATGTCAAAATTATGCGCACTTATAGGAGTAGATATGTTCGCCTATTGTCCGGTATATAGTGCTCTCGGTACTTTTGAATCTATTTGGAATTCCTCTTCTTTCAAAAAATATTTAATTTACATTCTTTTTCACTTTCATTAGCATCTAGCGTGTTAGTGGCATAATCACCTTGTTTGGCGTGGGTTGATTAATATATATATATATATATATATATATATATATATATATATATATATATATATATGGCACAAATTTGTTCAGAAATATTTAAACTGTCAGTTATACAGAAGCGCTTCCTCTGATCAGTGGTTAATATTGGTTTGAGAAAATGATAACTATAAGTCTTATCAAGAAATATTTTACTTTGAATCTCATATACTGGCGCTACATAATCACAAACGAAGAACTGTAGCAAATAACAGAAACCTGCTTAGCTTATTATCAATCGACGGAATTTCTTATACAAGAATCCAGAGATTTTTTTTTCCGTAATTTTCAACAATTCATGTTGCATTCCTCTCTGCATGCACCATACATTCGGTCTTGTGCCACATCGAAGCGAAGCTAAGAAAATTGAAAACAAAGAAAATGCTAACGGTTAAGACATAATCTGTAGTTATTAGCAAGAGAAATTGTCAAAGATGAGAGCTCCGTACTGGGAACCCCATAAGCAAGCAGGTATAAAAATTAACTATCGAATGGAGAAATAAGATTTTCATTGTTTAATCAAAACATTCACAGATAAGAAAATCTCCTTTGAAAAGAGAAAACATTGACGACCTGCTAAGTGTATATAAGCTCCTATATAGCAGTGGATGCTGGGGAATCTCGGCCCAGTTCAAAATGAAAATAGAGCCGAGATATTCTACCGACTAATGCTGAGAATGACATCGACAAATCATGATGGCAACGATTTATTTTAGGGAGAATGTAAAACTACAAGAATATGATACAATCTGCAATGGAATGATGCATCATTTGGGACACACTCAGTTGTGCGTTGTTGTGCACTGGATATCTGCTGGGAATAACAAATCAAAAAGCTGAAAATATTTCTAAGATGAGGTATTATGTACACTATTTACATTATTCGGACTATTGTCCTCATCTTTGTCGCAATATTTATCACAACGTTTCGACTGTTGTACGTTCCGGCCTTCTTCAGGTGGTTCGAATGTCGATCTGAACCCTTTATTTCGCTCACTTGAGGACACATGGCACAGTGGAAAAAAGCGTTGGTTAGATCCAGTGACAGAACCCGAAGAGAGTGAGTTCAATACCCGGTTAAGACAGTGGAGAACGTGGACAGGGGGAATTAACAGGATACATTGAGATACCTGGAGATACGATGAGACAGGTTGAGACATACGGAGACAGACAGAGTGTGTTCTCAGAGAGTTATACAAGTGTCCAGAGAGAGAGAGAGAGAGAGAGATGATTATGGCTTTACTTACAGAGACTTGTACATATATTTTCTACTAACCCGCATTCCTGGACTACTAATCGTCACTTCAAATCTGTATTCTTACGTTTACTGGCGTTGTTTATTTATTTGTACAGGATTCCATTCATGGAACCCACAACCCATAGCAAAAGAAAAGATAGAATTTTGCGGAGAGGTACTGATTCATGAAGCCGAGTTTAACTTAGCAATTCTTCCAGATACTTATTTTTTATATCCTTCAACACTGCTTTGCATTCATTACATTTTATGAAATTATTCTAAAGCTGAAGAGGACATTCACCGTTACTTTCATATTATCTCTTCAAACGTCTATTATTTGAAGACCAAATTCTATAAATTTTCGAATGCTGAATAAATAAAAAAAAGTAGAAGTCCCCGTGGAAGAAAGGAGGAACGATTCAGTTTATTAGATTTTAATTTTCGTATCTTACCAATCTCTATACCGGACATTGAATATGTAGGCTTCTTTTTTTTTCTTTTTCTTTTTTTGATGAGCAAAGAAGCTGAATATTAATGAAATAATATTTCTCTTATATGCATTATGCACATGCATTATTGATGATTTTATTCCAGAATATAAATTGTAAATGATTTTATCAATTTGCGATTGAAATTTATTTTATTATAGAAATGCATAGTAATTCAGGAAAAAGAAAAGCATACCTAAAAATGTGCTTCACACGCATAAACACACAGATACACACACACAGGCACAGACAGACACAGACACACACACACACACACACACACACACACACACACACATATATATATATATATATATATATATATATATATATATATATATATATACCTATGTCAATGTCGAAACGTTTTATAGGATGACATGTTACGTCCTTTAGGATTTCATCGGAATTAAGTGGTGTTTAATAAATTGTTCTGATATATGAAAATGTCTATATATTTTACCTACATATATATATATATATATATATTTATATATATATATATATATATATATATATATATATATGTGTGTGTGTGTGTGTGTGTGTGTCTGTGTCTGTGAAGAAAATGTGTATATAAATATAAATATATATATGTATAATATATTTATTATATTATTTGTATATTATATGCGCGGTACTTATTAGAAAGTGCATATATCAGAGATAGAGCTAACATCAATACAACCATATATATATATATATATATATATATATATATATATATATATATATATATATATATATATATATATTATCTGTTAATCTGTATTTATGATATATGAAAATTTACAGTCACTGACGAAAGTATTCGTACGCCCATCAATTTTTAATATTTTTTATCCATTTCTCAGAATCTAATGCCCGCATTATACCAGGTTAGTTATATGCTAATAAGCTAAAAAAGAAGATGAATATAAAACTCAATTTTCAGAGCAATAGGTTAAATACAACAAATTTGACAGGCGAATTATGAAAAATCGGAAAAGACGAAATTATTCGTACAGTATGAAAAAATAATGAACAATTTTCACAATATTAATAGTCAATAGCATGACCTCTCGTAACCGTTTTCTAAACTTTTTGATGAGATTTGAACAATTTTTTTATTTCATTCTTCAGTCGTTACGCGTTCTAGATGCTGAAGGTTTTTTTTCGGTGATCGACGAATTATTCGAAATTTCAATTCTTGCCATAGAATTTCAATAGTATTCAAGTCAGGACCATGGTAGAACTTTCAACTTCTTTTTCTGAAGCCACGAGTCACTGATTTAGGCTTATGTTTCGGATTATTTTCTTGCTGGAATGTAAATCACCGACGTTGATGAAGATTTTACGCTGATAGTTGTAGATTTCCATTCTGAATTTTTATATTGCCTGCAAATTTCATTATTCCTCTTAGTGGAATTAATTTTCCGTTCCCCCTTCAGCTAAGACTACCCAAAAAAAAGCATCGAGCTGCCTCCATGGTTTAATGTTGCCACTGTATTCTTTGGGAGGAAAGACGAACCTATCTTACGCCAAATCTTCTGTACATCATTATGTCCAGAAAGCTCAATTTTTGTTTCATCACACCATGATTCTTGTTCGCAAAAGCCATATTCTTTGTCCAAGAACATTTTTGACAAAATTAAAGCGAGCAACAATGTTACATGGTTTCTGAAGTGGAGTTTTGTTATGATGGGTTTCTATACAACCCAATTCTATTTAAACAACGTTGTATTGTGCATCATATCATATCATCATCATATCCACACTTTTGTGCGAAGACTTTCAAAACAATTCTTGTGTATATATTAACCTAGTGGAACACTTTTCTTGCAGTTCTCGTTAGCCTTTTGGGGTTTCTTCCACGTCCAGGCAATTTCTCTGTCTTTCCAAACTGTTTAAACTTCTTTATAATGGACTATACCGTAGATCTAAGGATGGCTAACCGGTTTTTAAAAAGCGCCTTAACTATTTCGCGACTTGTGGAATTTAATAATCCTCTGTCTCAAGTCGACGCTAAGCTCCTTTTTCTTCCTCATCGTGTTATTAACGTACGAATAAAAATGGTGACACTCTATGCACCACGTGATTTTCTTTGCTGTAATTATCACAAATATTCTACTGAATCAATAGTCTAGCAGGCTTCAACGATAAAATAATTATGTAAATTACATGAATCATTCAATTTAAAACGATATTTTCTAATGTACGAATTCTTTTGGTTTTTCCTATTTTGCATAATTTGCATATCCAATTTGTAGCATTTACCCTTTTGTTCTGAAAATTCAGTGTTATATTCTTTTTTTGTGCTTATTAACATATAAAAAATCCTGGCAGCACACGGGTATTAGATACTGAGAAATGTATGCAAATATTCAAAATTGATGAGTGTACTAATAATTTCTTCGTTGACTGTATATATATTTTCCCCATATATATATATATATATATATATATATATATATATATATATATATATATATATATATATACAGATTACCAGATTTATATAAAGAGGCAACATGGGGAAAAATAAAATAAATTATGGATGATAAGTGACGTAATTTATTGGCCTGTCAAACGAATGTCGGTTGAGGTTATTATCTGCATGTGTGTGTGTGTATGTGTGTTTTGCGCGTGTGTGTGTGTATGAGTGTTTTGCGTGTATGCGTGTTTTGTGTGCGCGCGCGCGTGTGTGTGTGTTTGCGTGTGTGTCTTTTAGATGTTCTGAAAAAATTTAAACAAAACATTTTATACTTATCATCCAGATTCAGTGTTTCGCCAAAAAACATTATCCACTCGTCATGATGGTAGGTAGTAAATGTTTGTATATTTTTATTAGTTTTCTATTAATGTTCGCTTTCTTAGTATTGAACATTTTGTGTGAAGAGACCCCTTGCCTTATGTCGTCCCTTTTTCGTTGACGAAATGGTATTGTTAATATCATTATTATTAATATTATTGTTGTTATTATCTTATTTTTAATATTGCTTCTATTGTTATTATTGATATTATTATTTTCAGAGGTACGGTGTAGTGGATAGCGGCTCGGAAAGCCGAATGCGAATTCCAGTGGAATTCATCTATGTGCTAATAACCTTGGGAAAGGTATTAATCCTCTTCTCCTCCCTATTGCTACGCTAATAGCAAGACAGGCGGGGTTCTATAGACTTGGATGGTAACTGGTCTAGGAGAAGGGCAACTCAGAAATTCAAAACCTGCGAAGAGTCGTTTAAGGAACTTGTGGCATGTAGTGCACCGGGTCTCTGTATTCGGCCCTTTAAAATGTGTGGTTGGTTTTGCACAAAGCCTTCACCACTGTAATCAAACCATATGTGCCGGTGTCTGGGCTGTCGGTTCCTAGGAACTGAGGTGCTTAACACTCATACGTCGAAAACGACGGGTGAGACCACTATTATTATTTTATTTCTTTTGATTTATGGTGTATGCTCATTTCTTTCCGGGTCCCAACCAGAGTCCTTAGGTCAGAAATGGCATCATGATAGTTTCCACTTAGCGTTTACGAATAATAATAATAATAATAATAAAACTGGGCTAAGACCACACATTGATAAAGCCCTTTGTAAGATGTGGTCTGTACTTGTGAGTACACTATTTTTTATTTCTTTAAGGCTTGAGTTACAAGGAAGCTCTTCATTGTATCTATAGTAGCCTTTTAAAATCAATCCGAGGGCTGCAACTACATTTTTGAGATTTCAAATTCAAGGTCCTTGTATTTTGTTAGTTCTTTCAAGATCTTAAAAGCTACTTTAAGTTATGCAGGTACTGCCATATTATTATTATTATTATTGTTGTTGTTGTTGTTGTTGTTTTCTTTTTGTTGTCGGCGTCGTATTCGTTGTTGTTGTTTTCTTTTTGTTGTCGGCGTCGTATTCGTTGTTGTTCCTATTGCGTTTAAACGTCCCTTATATATTCATATTGCTTTTGGGAGGAAGTATATTATTGACATTAACAGCTGAAACAACTTTTTTTTTAAATTACCTGTTAATATTCACACTCTTGATATTTTTTATTTCATTATTTTTATATTTCTTCTTATTTTCACAATATAACCTGCATGATTAAAAAGAATTTCAAGTTTTAAACTGACTTTTCTTCTCTCCTAATTATTCAGTGGGTTACATAAAAATATAAAAATATATAAAACGTAAAAACTTAAAAAATACGAAGTGAAGTAATGGATAGCGGATCGGATTGAGGAATCGGAGAGCCGAGTTCGAATTCCATTCAAATCCATTACATTCACTTAGGTGCTAATAACAATGGAAAAGGTATGGATCCTCTTCTTCTCCCCCAGTAAATAGAAGGACAGACAGGGTTCTATAGCCTTGGATGACAACTAGTCTACTGCAGAAGGAAATGGCAACCTACTGCGGAAAAAAATCCGCCTCGTCAGTCATGTATCGAAAGATATATGATCGCTTAAACGTGTACCACGCATGGCACATAACTGACTGATAAAAATATATGAATGATTAAATACAGATTAACATTATCTGCGGAAGGTGGTGGACTAGTTTCCATGTTGTCTTCTCCACGGTTTGAAATTCAGAGTGTTTATACCTCTTAGATTGGTTATGAGCTAAGCCTATAGTTCATTCTACCCTGTTATTTCCCTGATCGTTAGGGACGATCAGGACTTTTCCCAATGTTATTTCGGCGAAAGGGAATGTAACAGACTAAGCCTGATTTTGAATTCTCTACGCCTATTCTGCATTCAACGCAGATACCTCTTAAACTACCAGCACACAACCCGGTAAATGAAGTATATATATAAAATAAAACACATTAAAGCAGGGAAGCTTTATCTGTTTTAAAATTGTATTTTTGGATTTGAAAACATTGGTTTTCTGTATCTCATTACGTTTTAATCTTTCTTACATATGATTACACTTAACGCTGTACATCAGTGTTGTGGATTCCGAGATGAAATCCAGTCTCCAATGAATGACAAACGCAGGAATGAAATATAACAAATAAATGTATTTACACAATAATACAACTGGTAATACGGGTAGTAGCAATAATAATATATACTAGCAGTAGAGCACGGCGTTGCCCGGGGTTGTAACAGTAAGAGATAGATCAAGTATTGACCATCATAAAGACTGAAAAATAAAATTGACAAAGATTATTGTTTAAGGTTGACGGACACGCATGTCTTAATTATTATTATTATTTTTTTTTTTACGAATTTGTCAAACCCAAACTCAAGCAAAAACATTGTTTTCAATCGTTATGAGACTACCGATTGAATAGAATTTTATTATTAACAATTGTCTTGTAAGTGGAATTTTTAAAGCATTCTGAATGTAAAAATAAAGAAAAATTGTGCAAGACAATAAGAAACAATACCTGCCAAAAAGAAGTGAAGATTTGTTGAAATCGGTTGAAAAATGTAGGGAATCCAATCCCATATATAAACGAACACACACACACACACACACACACACACACACACACACAAAAACAAACAACCTGGGTTTTATAATAAGTATAACTCGATAACTCGATATTAATAAGTATAACTCGATATAAGTTGTCCCCCTTTCACTCTGGCAATAGCGATGCCTCTTAATCGTGTTTTCAAATTGATTTCGTGCAAAAAAAAATGTGTTTTTCCAATTTTTGGCGCTGTCAGAACCACCGCAAGTTAATTTTACGTAGTCCTGTGAAGTTTTGTTGAAATCGGTTAAAAAATGTAGAAAATTCGATCCAATATATAAACACACACACACACACACACACACACACACACACACAATCTGCGTTTTATAATAAGTAAGATACACAGCCTGGTAAATCCAGTCTCGAAGTAGGACTTCCTTAGACTCTACGTGTTCGTAACTGTGACTTCTACAAGCGTTTACCTCACACTATTAATCTACCTCCAACTCAATCACAATCACTGCCTCTGTCGACTCTGACTGACTCTGGGTATTTAATGGCAGCAGTTCAAGTAAACATTGGTAGAGTCCACTTGTATGAAAAAAAGGTGGAGCCCATAACAATCAGGATATTAAAATATCACATACAAAACTAAATTTCCGTATATGTCGTGATAAATAGCCATGCATTATGCTATTAAATTATGTTCTGATTTACTTTATAAGCAAAGAAAACAGAAGCAATATATCTAGGATAATATTCATATTTAATTTACCGTTTTGTATTCTCTTGGAAAAGGCTTACATTTGCCGACAAGTAAATTGCATTTAGGAGACAAAGTGTTTATCAATGACACGGACACGATATCGGAACCACGGAAAATAATTTGAAAACTACGGAATTAGAGGCCATGTTTATATGATGAGTTAATTTAACATTAGATTTCCTTGACAAATAATCTTTGTTCATTACTCTTTCAAAGTCACGACAGCATTCGATATTCCGAGCAATAACCTATACGCTCGAACAGGATTTGCGATTTGAGGACGATCTAATAATACCAAGGGAACTCCTTTAGGAAGAGGAGGTTCAGTAAACAACGTACTGTAGGTAAACCCCATTTATGCTGCAAATATATATATATATATATAAAATGTAAAGCTGAGAATTCTAGGCATCGACCGAGACACATGAGAAGTTTGTGGTTGCAAACGATCCTCTTGAAGACAGGCAGTGCAGAAAGGCCTTTTCAAAATCGAAGTGACATTTGCCCATCAGTCAGAAGTGAAATGGAAATGAAACAAGGGCATATGCAGAGACCCATATCAAATTTTGCGCAACTTGTGTGTGTATGGGGGTGGGGACTGCCATTCGCGAAAAGGCCTGTCAAAACAAGACAGACTCTGCGACTGAAATGTCATCCAGAAGACAAGTCCGTCATCTCTGTGGACTAACAAATGCTCAATGTAATGTAATATATCTATGCAATAATGCCAAACTCCGGCCTTTCCGGCAAATAAACAAGTATCTTAATCGTAAGTTGTGTTTGTATTTCGATATAATATGTCCCATATATATATATATATATATATATATATATATATATATATATATATATATATATATATATCAGGTGTATCAAAAATAATTTTACAAAATTTGGGAGCGTATTCCTCACACAAAAACAAGGACAATGTTGGATGATTCGGCTGCAGTCGTTATGGAAACGCATTCGCATACACCTGTGCAACCCTCGTCCACTATCATTCGCCCGAGCTTATATAAAATCATATGTACCTCCTAACGATATAAATATGCTGCCATTATTAAACGGGACATTTTTCAGTTAACTCACTACTATTCACGTCAAACGTTGAAGGCCGACTAGCCACAAATGTACACGAATGTCAAATATAACCTAGTCCTTATGGCAACAAAGCGCCATCTACCTTAAACCTTCTTTAAACTTAAGAACTCAAAAACCAAAGATTTGCGAACATATATTTATATGGATTTTTAGACTTGTTTTGATATGAGAAACCGTCAAATTTGTAAAGATATTTTTGATACAATCTGTATATAAAGGATGTTCCAATAAATTCGAAAGATTTTAAATGTGGATTAAGTTTAAGCATGTAATGATTTTTCTTCTTCTTTAAGATTTGGCGGACATTTATTTTTCAAACATAATTTCCATGACTTCCATAACATGATCCAATAGAGAAATAAATAAATTTTCACTAATATCACTGACATTTCCTTCTGACTTTAATCCGTTTTAATGAAACACCCTATATATATATATATATATATATATATATATATATATATATATATATATATATATATATAGATAGATAGATAGATAGATAGATATATAAAATACATTTTATACTAAAAATATCAACAATACATTTTATATGAAATATTATCAAAAATGCATATTTATTTTAAAATGACAAACATATATATATATATATATATATATATATATATATATATATATATATATATAGTTTTAATGTGTGCTATATTTATGGGATAAAGTGCTCAATATTAAAGAGATAGAGCGTATGTAAATATAAATATAAAAGTGAACATTGAAGTCAAAACTCAGTGGCGACAGGCTGTTTCATGCATTATGCCTGACGATTGCGTCCAGCATGAAATAGACTGTCGCTTCTGAGTGTTGACTTCAATATGGCCTTCACTTAGCATTTTTGCCTGATTACTGCACTGATATTAGTATTTATTTTTTAACAGCTCGTTAACCCTTTTGTGTCATTTAAACCCGAAACCTATTTCGGATGGCATGGTGTTGCTTACAAAACTGCGTCTTTCTAAATGGTCCACCACCTAAATATAGATCCGGCTCGACGTTGCTTAGCTTCAATCAAGAACCTGTGTTCACACTGTGATTCAGCACCAAACCAGTGATTAGTATGATTTAAGACCACTAATATGTAGGGAATTCCTATAAGCTACGCAGTCAAAGCGGCGTTATCTATAATGTATATATCTGAACACGCATTTTCTCTGGCTATGAATGAAACAGAAAATAACGTAATGTTACGCAGCACGCACCAAATTACTGTATTCACTTTTTTGTGTTTAAAACAAAAGGAAATGAAAGACTGTATTCATGAGACTCGACTACAATGCTATTGATGCAGTGGTTGCCAGTTTCCTGTAAAGCATATGAAATGACAGTAAAAGGAGTGTCTATACGGGTAAAACAAGGCGTAACCGACGAAGATGCACAATGAATTAACTTTATTTGCCAGTGCCGTAGGAATGATTGCTTGCTTGGTTTGTAAGTATACCAGCATATCAACACCTTATGATTCATTTACTGATGAATTTTAACTTTCTTGAGAGCATGGGAGTAATAAAACTATGATATATGTTATTCTGCCTTCACAATTGAATATATGGTAGATGATACTCAGCTTTTGTGCATATACATGTTTATGTGGACATAATTACGAGAGGAGGTTATATTTGTGTTGTAGTTTTGTTGAAGTTATGTTTTAGAATACAGTTTGATTTCCTTTTAGTATATTATATGATTTAATGTCATGGAAATGTTCAATCATGTTTGTTGTTTAGAAATATTTTAAACGAATCTGAGTGAAGTCGCTACAATTTGTTAGTATGTGCGTATTGTTTGTCATTTTCAATAAATATGCATTGTTGACAATATTTTATATAAAAATGTATTTCTGATATTTTGAGTATAAAAATGAATTTTTATACTTCCGTAGTGTTCTTTGTTGGTTGGTGTCAATATTTGCCTATAGCTGAGACCCTGAGAGGTGCTGCCACCTCGTGTCAGGGTGGATATGGTAACAACAGCAATTCAGAGGTGGTCCCACGCTTTTCAAAACCTCCAATCTCCGGATCATAGGTCACGCTGCCGCATTTGGTTTATCCTCATACCCAGGACTAGACATATGAATTTGGTTTGCAACAGATGCAATATTGTGAGACGCTTATCGTTCCCACGGGTCCCAGAATCAGTTCCACCGGCGATATTGAAGTGGTTAACGTGGCCTTTGGCCTGATGAAATATTTTCCAACATGTCAACCCTTCCTCATATACAAAACGTTGCTCGGCTGTCGTTATTCGAGTACTATTTTCTTGGCGAAGTGTCAGACGTGCTACATCAGGTGATCCGCTTAATTCAATAATGGGATCGTCTGTATTTGCTCACTGGCGATCTATGTTCAATACATCCACATTTTATTCCTATATAACAAGGACCCAGTCTGTCTTGCTATTCAACTCATAGATGGAGGGAGGTGAGATGGATTCATATCTTTCCTAACTGTATCTGTATTTTCCACTGTATCTATTAGCTGCCACGGAAAATGTTGGAAGCGAGTGATATCAATGATCATTACGAGTGCTTTTTTCCCCCCATTTTCACACATTGAATATCTGCTGGGTTGGATGTTACTCAGAGCCACTGGAAACATGGCACAGATCTTTAACCTCAATCATTCTCAAAACAAACGGCTTAATTGTGTAATGTTTTGAGTTCTGGTGAATATATCGAACACGACTGGAATTCGAACTCTGCTCTCCGATTTCTCATTCACTGCCTATATCCCGTACACAGCAACACACATCATGTTTCATGATTATGTGTCCTCAAAAAGTAATTGCTCAGTTGCAGATCGTATCCTATTCTTGTAGTCACTTTTCACTCTCAGACCTCTTTACCCTCATGGTTTGATTGAGGTTAGTCTAAGCCAGGGGTCGGGCAACACGTGGCACGCCAAGCAATTTCCAATGGCAAGCAGCCGCAAATGTCCTCACGATATCCGACCCAATATAGACTACAAGGCGAAGAAGATATTCAGCTGTTTCAAATTTAATATATACTAAAGTATATATACTATATATTACTATATAAAATATATAGGTGTATTGGCCTTAACTTGTATAAAAATCCGTATACTGTTGGCACTCTGAATGATTTTAAAACCCAATATCGACACATACTTAGCAAAAGGTTGGCAAACCCTGTTAAATGTATTAGTCGGTAGAGCATCTCGCCTCTACTTTAATTTTGAACTCTTCCGAGATTGTCCACCATTCATTGCAGTGTATCCATACACCCCACAACGCGCTCCCGATATTAGGAGAGTAATTCTATTAAGCTAGAGAATAACAAGGCACGCGTCTCAATCCCTCCTAGTATTATAGAATTTCAGCACAACCGATGAAAATAGGTGACAGTACAACTGTTTGTTGACGATAGAGTATTTCTAACTTTCACGTGTTGAAGATTGTCCCAACTTCAAAGAAAGTTACATCAAAGAATTATTCAAGAAAAGGAACGGCTTGGAGTGATGATCGCAAAAAATAGAACAGAATATAAATGGAAAAGGGATGAAAAGCAAAAGACTTCATGAAATAAGATAACGGATAATGAAGAAAGCATGACCGATTAGCTGCAACGGAAAATGTTGACAGCGAGTGATATCAATGATCATCACGAATGTTTTTTTTCCCCCATTTTCGCACATTGAATATCTGCTGGGTTGGATGTTACTGATTAGAACTCAGAGCCACTGGAAACATGGCATAGATCTTTAACCTCAATCATTCTCAAAACAAACGGCTTAATAGTGTAATGTTTTGAGTTCTGGTAAATTGTGAATCTTCCGAAGTGGGTAGAATGCCAGAATTGCTTAATGTAAAACGATTGGAAATTTTCCAAGGTGTCTATAAAGTATTCTTCTTCTTCTTCTTCTTCTTCTTCTTCATTTATGTACCGTGTCCCTTCAGGTCTTTGGCGATCATAGTTATCCACAGCATCCTATTCGTTTACGTAGTTAATGTTTGACGTTTCACTATCCTTTCCAATCCCAGGTCTACTATCTATTTACGCATGTTTTTCTTCTTTTTTTTTTAATAGGGTATTTTCTGTCTCCTACTTTTCCTCCTACCTTCAATATGTCCAGTGCGTGTCAATTTCGCTACGCCCTCTTTCCTCATTATATGTACTAGGAATATCCTTTTCCAATTCTAAGTATAAACATCCCTTTGGCATCCATTTTCCTGAAAAATTCCTCATTACTCACGCGGCCAATCCATCATACACTCATCTTCTAATCGAAGACGACGCTATAAATTACATTTTCCTCATCATACCGATCTCAGTAAGTAAATGCAATGCCGGGAAAGGTAATTCTGTTTCTACCTTAAGTCCTGTCAACTCAATCTTTGAAAATTTCGGACACTGCTTTGCTGCGAATTCCAAAGGAATTATTATTTTCTCCGGGAAAGTGTTACAAGTTCAGTATGTTCTACTATTTTACCCATAGTTGTGGAGAAGAGCTGTTGTTACACCTTTAACAATGAACATTGGGTCGTATCTCGTATCCTCACAGATGTTCATTAATTCAGTCAACTCGCATTAACCGAAAACAATAACCTTTTAATTTTAATCTATTTGATTAATGGTCTCAACTGAATACCAACAAGGAGATCAGGTTGAAAATACATCTAACCTGTCTAAAATAAATGCCATTCTATCATTGGTCAGCAGACTTAGAGATACGCCCACGTACAAGGCACGCATGCGCAGAAATACACGCGCTCAAACACGCAAACAAATACACACGCACACATATGTTTAAGCACACGGACTCGCCCGCGTTTGTGTCTTTAAGAGAAATGACAGACAATTATGGTAGTTTAATTTCTGTTGGTAATAATTCTACAAGTTTATGTTAAAGGAATTTAAAAGAATCTCTGAATGTTGTATTTAAAAAAATATATAGAAAAGTGGCCATTTTTACTCATTGCTCAGACAAGTTGAGGTTAAGAAATACTCTGCAATAAAATTGTTGGAAAAAATGTAACAGACATAAATATAAATCTTAAACTGTAGCACTCTTCATTATTAATATTACTTCCCTTCCCACTGCATTCTTTTTCATGAAATCCAGAGTCGAATATGCATTGTGATAAGTCTTGACCTGGCATTTTCTCAACAGTAGCATTCTCACAGACCTGCTTTGGCTTCCACTTGTCACTTCCACAAATATTTTCAGATAGCTGTTCCGACGAGGGAGTTTCGCTTGTTTCCACACCGCATGAATTTAAGCGAGCTACTAGGCTGGCATCTCAGCCTCAATTTTCACTTCAAAACGGTTAAATGTAACCGTCACTTCTACTCAAAAAGCTTCTTCTGTCGCACTTCCCGTCTGTGGAACTCCCTTTTTCTTACTTTATTGCCTGATAGCTCTAATCTTCAAATATTCAAGTGTAATGTCAATCGACATCTTCTAATTACCTTCATCTTGTTCCACGTCCTTTTCTGTTCCCTTTACTCAAACACGCCTGTTTACTCTTGTTCTCAATCCTTTGTAACTCCTTGCGTTCTAGTGCCACTCCCATCTTGCTTTGGTCGAATTGCATAAAAAAAAACCCAAAAAACTTAAAGTTGTTTTCTGTTGTTATAGCAGGATATGACAACACATCTATGAAATTCAAAAGCACTATTGTTCAGAAATCAGAGTCACCTTCAGGGTCAGAATAAACTTTTGTCCAGCATATGAAGTCATATGCATTTCTGATAATTTTCTGTTTTTGGTTTGTCCCTCTACTGGTATTCAGTACTGTGGTGCGTCAGAGTGAAATCTGGTAGTAAAAAAAGGAAACTCTCTCTCTCTACATTCAACTGCGAATATCTTTGTTTTTGGCGATTTTAGCCATTTGAGGTTTCCGTACCTAAACAATTATAACCCTTCTGGTCTGAGCCAAAATTCGCAAATAATTAGTATGTAATATTTCACAGTAGATATAAAAATAGTTACAAGTGTTTACCCACCGTCCAACCGGTGGCTAAACATTACGTTATTTTCTCTACCACCGGTAAAGCGGTTGTCAGGGGTCAAAGGTTTAATGCTCACAATGACAATTGGCTTCTAATTGAAGTTAATGGCATTGAAACGTTTAAATTTTCTGTTGTTCATTCCCACTTTCAAGTAGTTTACTGTTATGGTGGAACACACCTATTCTATAGTTAATAGACTCTCCCACCTATAATAAGTAGGAGAAGGTAAGTGTAACGTGGGAGTCAGCCGCTCAACTCTTGAGCGACTGTTCGGTTCAACTCTCTGTCTACGGACGGAGAGGAACCCGAAGGAGGCTACGCCGAAGGGCGGAGTCTCCTTCTGGGAGGTAAAACCGGCCCAAAACCCGTTTATGCGGGTTCAAATGGGCTATTTTTTGGCCGAGCCTAATGGCTCGGGAATTCCCACGTTAAAAAGGCCTTGTGCCACATGACACCCTCGTGGGGGGTGACTGAATATTGTCAGCCGCTCAACTCTTGAGCGACTGTTCGGTTCAACTCTCTGTCTACGGACGGAGAGGAACCCGAAGGAGGCTACGCCGAAGGGCGGAGTCTCCTTCGGGGAAAAAATAAAACTCGGCCCAGAACCCGTTTATGCGGGTTCAAATGGGCTATTTTTTGGCCGAGCCTAATGGCTTGGGAATGCCCACGTTAAAAAGGCCTTGTGCCACATGACACCCTCGTGGGGGTGACTGAATATTGTCAGCCGCTCAACTCTTGAGCGACTGTTCGGTTCAACTCTCTGTCTACGGACGGAGAGGAACCCGAAGGAGGCTACGCCGAAGGGCGGAGTCTCCTTCGGGGAGGTAAAACTCGGCCCAGAACACGTTTATACGGGTTCAAATGGGCTATTTTTGGCCGAGCCTAATGGCTCCAGGAATGCCCACGTTAAAAGGCCTTGTGCCACATGACACCCTCGTGGGGGTGACTGAATATCGTCAGCCGCTCAACTCTTGAGCGACTGTTCGGTTCAACTCTCTGTCTACGGACGGAGAGGAACCCGAAGGAGGCTACGCCGAAGGGCGGAGTCTCCTTCGGGGAGGTAAACTCAGCCCAGAACCCGTTTATACGGGTTCAAATGGGCTATTTTTTTGGCCGAGCCTAATGGCTCCAGGAATGCCCACGTTAAAAAGGCCTTGTGCCACGACACCCTCGTGGGGGTGACTGAATATTGTCAGCCGCTCAACTCTTGAGCGACTGTTCGGTTCAACACTCTGTCTACGGACGGAGAGGAACCCAAAGGAGGCTACGCTGAAGGGCGGAGTCTCCTTCGGGGAGGTAAAACCGGCCCAGAACCCGTTTATGCGGGTTCAAATGGGCTATATTTTGGTCGAGCCTAATGGCTCAGGAATGCCCACGTTAAAAATGCCTTGTGCCACATGACACCCTCGTGGGGGGGTGACTGAATATCGTCAGTCGTTCAACTCTGAACCGACTGTTCGGTTTGAACTCTCTTCCTACGGGCGGGAGGAACCCGAAGGAGGCTACACCGAAGGGCGGAGTCTCCTTTCGGGGAGGTAAAACCGGTCCTGAAACCGTTTATGCGGGTTCAAATGGGCTATTTTTTGGCCGAGCCTAATGGCTTGGGAATGCCCACGTTAAAAAGGCCTTGTGCCACATGACACCCTCGTGGGGGGTTGACTGAATATCGTCAGTCGTTCAACTCTGAACCGACTGTACGGTTTGAACTCTCTTCCTACGGGCGGGAGGAACCCGAAGGAGGCTACGCCGAAGGGCGGAGTCTCCTTCGGGGAGGTAAAACAGGCGCAGAACACGTTTATACGGGTTCAAATGGGCTATTTTTTGGCCGAGCCTAATGGCTCGGGAATGCCCACGTTAAAAAAGGCCTTGTGCCACATGACACCCTCGTGGGGGGGTGACTGAATATCGTCAGCCGCTCAACTCTTGAGCGACTGTTCGGTTCAACTCTCTGTCTACGGACGGAGAGGAACCCGAAGGAGGCTACGCCGAAGGGCGGAGTCTCCTTCGGGAAAATAAACTCGGCCCAGAACCCGTTTATACGGGTTCAAATGGGCTATTTTTGGCCGAGCCTAATGGCTCCGGAATGCCCACGTTAAAAAGGCCTTGTGCCACATGACACCCTCGTGGGGGGTGACTGAATATTGTCAGCCGCTCAACTCTTGAGCGACTGTTCGGTTCAACTCTCTGTCTACGGACGGAGGGAACCCGAAGGAGGCTACGCTGAAGGGCGGAGTCTCCTTCGGGAGGTAAAACCGGCCCAGAACCCGTTTATGCGGGTTCAAATGGGCTATTTTTTGGCCGAGCCCTAATGGCTCAGGAATGCCCACGTTAAAAAGGCCTTGTGCCACATGACACCCTCGTGGGGGGTGACTGAATATCGTCAGTCGTTCACCTCTGAACTGACTGTTCGGTTCAACTCTCTTCCTGCGGGCGAGAGGAACACGAAGGAGGCTACGCCGAAGGGCGGAGTCTCCTTTGGGGAGGTAAAACCGGCCTTGAGCCCGTTTATACGGGTTCAAATGGGCTATTTTTTGGCCGAGCCTAATGGCTCGGGAATGGCCACGTTAAAAAGGCCTTGTGCCACATGACACCCTCGTGGGGGGGTGACTGAATATCGTCAGTCGTTCACCTCTGAACTGACTGTTCGGTTCAACTCTCTTCCTACGGGCGGGAGGAAACCGAAGGAGGCTACGCCGAAGGGCGGAGTCTCCTTCGGGGAGGTAAACTCGGCCCAGAACCCGTTTATGCGGGTTCAAATGGGCTATTTTTTTTGGCCGAGCCTAATGGCTCGGGAATGCCCACGTTAAAAAGCCTTGTGCCACATGACACCCTCGTGAGGGGGTGACTGAATACTGTCAGCCGCTCAACTCTTGAGCGACTGTTCGGTTCAACTCTCTGTCTACGGACGGAGAGGAACCCGAAGGAGGCTACGCCGAAGGGCGGAGTCTCCTTCGGGGAGAATAAACCGGCCCAGAACCCGTTTATGCGGGTTCAAATGGGCTATTTTTTGGCCGAGCCTAATGGCTCCGGAATGCCCACGTTAAAAAGGCCTTGTGCCACTGACACCCTCGTGGGGGGTGACTGAATATTGTCAGCCGCTCAACTCTTGAGCGACTGTTCGGTTCAACTCTCTGTCTACGGACGGAGAGGAACCAGAAGGAGGCTACGCCGAAGGGCGGAGTCTCCTTCGGGGGAAAAAAACCGGCCCAGAACCCGTTTATGCGGGTTCAAATGGGCTATTTTGGCCGAGCCTAATGGCTCAGGAATGCCCACGTTAAAAAGGCCTTGTGCCACGCAGACACCCTCGTGGGGGGGGACTGAATATCGTCAGTCGTTCAACTCTGAACCGACTGTTCGGTTTGAACTCTCTTCCTACGGGCGGGAGGAACCCGAAGGAGGCTACACCGAAGGGCGGAGTCTCCTTTCGGGGAAAAACCGGTCCAGAACCCGTTTATACGGGTTCAAATGGAACTATTTTTGGCCGAGCCTAATGGCTCAGGAATGCCCACGTTAAAAAGGCCTTGTGCCACATGACACCCCGTGGGGGGGGGGTGAATATTGTCAGCCGCTCAACTCTTGAGAGACTGTTCGGTTCAACTCTCTGTCTACGGACGGAGGAACCCGAAAAAGAGCTACGCTGAAGGGCGGAGTCTCCTTCGGGAGAAAAAACTCGGCCCAGAACCCGTTTATGCGGGTTCAAATGGGCTATTTTTGGACGAGCCTAATGGCTCAGGAATGCCCACGTTAAAAGGCCTTGTGCCACATGACACCCTCGTGGGGGGTGACTGAATATCGTCAGTCGTTCAACTCTGAACCGACTGTTCGGTTTGAACTCTCTTCCTACGGGCGGGAGGAACCCGAAGGAGGCTACACCGAAGGGCGGAGTCTCCTTTCAGGGGAGGTAAAACCGGTCCTGAACCCGTTTATGCGGGTTCAAATGGGCTATTTTTTGGCCGAGCCTAATGGCTTGGGAATGCCCACGTTAAAAAGGCCTTGTGCCACATGACACCCTCGTGGGGGGTTGACTGAATATCGTCAGTCGTTCAACTCTGAACCGACTGTTCGGTTTGAACTCTCTTCCTACGGGCGGGAGGAACCCGAAGGAGGCTACACCGAAGGGCGGAGTCTCCTTCGGGGAGGTAAAACGGCCCTGAACCCGTTTATGCGGGTTCAAATGGGCTATTTTTGGCCGAGCCTAATGGCTCAAAATTCCCCATATTAAAAAGGCCTTGTGCCACGCTCACCCTCGTGGGGGGTGACTGAATATCGTCAGTCGTTCACCTCTGAACTGACTGTTCGGTTCAACTCTCTTCCTACGGGCGAGAGGAACCCGAAGGAGGCTACGCCGAAGGGCGGAGTCTACTTCAGGGAGGTAAACTCGGCCCAGAACCCGTTTATACGGGTTCAAATGGGCTATTTTTGACCGAGCCTAATGGCTCGGGAATTCCCACGTTAAAAAGGCCTTGTGCCACATGACACCCTCGTGGGGGTGACTGAATATCGTCAATCGTTCACCTCTGAACTGACTGTTCGGTTCAATTCTCTTCCTACGGGCGGGAGGAACCCGAAGGAGGCTACGCCGAAGGGCGGAGTCTTTTTGGGGAGGTAAAACCGGCCCTGAGCCCGTTTATACGGGTTCAAATGGGCTATTTTTTGGCCGAGCCTAATGGCTCGGGAATAGCCACGTTAAAAAGGCCTTGTGCCACATGACACCCTCGTGGGGGTGACTGAATATCGTCAGTCGTTCACCTCTGAACTGACTGTTCGGTTCAACTCTGTTCATACGGGCGGGAGGAAACCGAAGGAGGCTACGCCGAAGGGCGGAGTCTCCTTCAGGGAGGAAAACTGGCCCAGAACCCGTTATGCGGGTTCAAATGGGCTATTTTTTTTTGGCCGAGCCTAATGGCTCCGAGGAATGCCCACGTTAAAAAGGCCTTGTGCCACATGACACCCTCGTGGGGGGTGACTGAATATTGTCAGCCGCTCAACTCTTGAGCGACTGTTCGGTTCAACTCTCTGTCTACGGACGGAGAGGAACCCGAAGGAGGCTACGCCGAAGGGCGGAGTCTCCTTCGGGGAAAATAAACTCGGCCCAGAACCCGTTTATACGGGTTCAAATGGGCTATTTTTGGCCGAGCCTAATGGCTCAGGAATGCCCACGTTAAAAGGCCTTGTGCCACATGACACCCTCGTGGGGGGGTGACTGAATATTGTCAGCCGCTCAACTCTTGAGCGACAGTTCGGTTCAACTCTCTGTCTACGGACGGAGAGGAACCCGAAGGAGGCTACGCCGAAGGGCGGAGTCTCCTTCGGGGAGGTAAACTCGGCCCAGAACCCGTTTATGCGGGTTCAAATGGGCTATTTTTTGGCCGAGCCTAATGGCTCCGGGAATGCCCACGTTAAAAAAGGCCTTGTGCCACATGACACCCTCGTGGGGGGTGACTGAATATCGTCAGTCGTTCAACTCTGAACCGACTGTTCGGTTTGAACTCTCTTCCCTACGGGCGGGAGGAACCCGAAGGAGGCTACACCGAAGGGCGGAGTCTCCTTTCGGGGAGGTAAAACCAGTCCTGAACCCGTTTATGCGGGTTCAAATGGGCTATTTTTGGCCGAGCCTAATGGCTTGGGAATGCCCACGTTAAAAAGGCCTTGTGCCACATGACACCCTCGTGGGGGGTGACTGAATATCGTCAGTCGTTCAACTCTGAACCGACTGTTCGGTTTGAACTCTTTTCCTACGGGCGGGAGGAACCCGAAGGAGGCTACACCGAAGGGCGGAGTCTCATTCGGGGAGGTAAAACCGGCCCTGAACCCGTTTATGCGTGTTCAAATGGGCTATTTTTTGGCCGAGCCTAATGGCTCGGGAATGCCCACATAAAAAAGGCCTTGTGCCACATGACACCCTCGTGGGGGGGGGTGACTGAATATCGTCAGTGTTCACCTCTGAACTGACTGTTCGGTTCAACTCTCTTCCTACGGGCGAGAGGAACCCGAAGGAGGCTACGCCGAAGGGCGGAGTCTACTTCGGGGAGGTAAAACCGGCCCAGAACCCGTTTATACGGGTTCAAATGGGCTATTTTTGACCGAGCCTAATGGCTCAAATTCCCACGTTAAAAAGGCCTTGTGCCAAATGACACCCTCGTGGGGGGTGACTGAATATCGTCAGTCGTTCACCTCTGAACTGACTGTTCGGTTCAACTCTCTTCCTACGGGCGGGAGGAACCCGAAGGAGGCTACGCCGAAGGGCGGAGTCTCCTTTGGGGAGGTAAAACCGGCCCTGAGCCCGTTTATACGGGTTCAAATGGGCTATTTTTTGGCCGAGCCTAATGGCTCGGGAATGGCCACGTTAAAAAGGCCTTGTGCCACATGACACCCTCGTGGAGGGGTGACTGAATATCGTCAGTCGTTCGCCTCTGAACTGACTGTTCGGTTCAACTCTCTTCCTACGGGCGGGAGGAACCCGAAGGAGGCTCCGCCGAAGGGCGGAGTCTCCTTCGGGGAGGTAAAACCGGCCCAGAACCCGTTTATGCGGGTTCAAATGGGCTATTTTTTTTGCCGAGCCTAATGGCTCCGGAATGCCCACGTTAAAAAGGCCTTGTGCCACATGACACCCTCGTGGGGGGTGACTGAATATTGTCAGCCGCTCAACTCTTGAGCGACTGTTCGGTTCAACTCTCTGTCTACGGACGGAGGGAACCCGAAGGAGAGCTACGCCGAAGGGCGGAGTCTCCTTCGGGGAGGTAAAACTCGGCCCAGAACCCGTTTATATAGGTTCAAATGGGCTATTTTTTTGGCCGAGCCTAATGGCTCAGGAATGCCCACGTTAAAAAGGCCTTGTGCCACATAACACCCTCATGGGGGGTGACTGAATATTGTCAGCCGCTCAACTCTTGAGCGACTGTTCGGTTCAACTCTCTGTCTACGGACGGAGAGGAACCCGAAGGAGGCTACGCCGAAGGGCGGAGTCTCCTTCGGGGAGGTAAAACCGGCCCTGAACCCGTTTATACGGGTTCAAATGGGCTATTGTTTGGCCGAGCCTAATGGCTCCGGGGAATGCCCACGTTAAAAAGGCCTTGTGCCACATGACACCCTCGTGGGGGTGACTGAATATTGTCAGCCGCTCAACTCTTGAGCGACTGTTCGGTTCAACTCTCTGTCTACGGACGGAGAGGAACCCGAAGGAGGCTACGCCGAAGGGCGGAGTCTACTTCGGGGAGGTAGGCCCAGAACCCGTTTATACGGGTTCAAATGGGCTATTTTTTGGCCCCTAATGGCTCGGGAATTCCCCCGTTAAAAAGGCCTTGTGCCACATGACACCCTCGTGGGGGGTGACTGAATATCGTCAATCGTTCAACTCTGAACTGACTGTTCGGTTCAACTCTCTTCCTACGGGCGGGAGGAACCCGAAGGAGGCTACGCCGAAGGGCGGAGTCTCCTTTGGGGAGGTAAAACCGGCCTGAGCCCGTTTATACGGGTTCAAATGGGCTATTTTTTGGCCGAGCCTAATGGCTCAGGAGGAATGGCCACGTTAAAAAGGCCTTGTGCCACATGACACCCTCGTGGGGGTGACTGAATATCGTCAGTCTTTCACCTCTGAACTGACTGTTCGGTTCAACTCTCTTCCTACGGGCGGGAGGAAACCGAAGGAGGCTACGCCGAAGGGCGGAGTCTCCTTCGGGGAGGTAAACCGGCCCAGAACCCGTTTATGCGGGTTCAAATGGGCTATTTTTTTGGCCGAGCCTAATGGCTCGGGAATGGCCACGTTAAAAAGGCCTTGTGCCACATGACACCCTCGTGGGGGTGACTGAATATCGTCAGTCGTTCACCTCTGAACTGACTGTTCGGTTCAACTCTGTTCCTACGGGCGGGAGGAAACCGAAGGAGGCTACGCCGAAGGGCGGAGTCTCCTTCGGGGAGGTAAACCGGCCCAGAACCCGTTTATGCGGGTTCAAATGGGCTATTTTTGGCCCAGCCTAATGGCTCGGGAATGCCCACGTTAAAAAGGCCTTGTGCCATGACACCCTCGTGGGGGGGTGACTGAATATTGTCAGCCGCTCAACTCTTGAGCGACTGTTCGGTTCAACTCTCTGTCTACGGACGGAGGGAACCCGAAGGAGCTACGCCGAAGGGCGGAGTCTCCTTCGGGGAGGTAAAATTCAGCCTAGAACCCGTTTATACGGGTTCAAGTGGGCTATTTTTGGCCGAGCCTAATGGCTTGGGAATTCCCACGTTAAAAAGGCCTTGTGCCACATGACACCCTCGTGGGGGGTGACTGAATACTGTCAGCCGCTCAACTCTTGAGCGACTGTTCGGTTCAACTCTCTGTCTACGGACGGAGAGGAATCCGAAGGAGGCTCCGCCGAAGGGCGGAGTCTCCTTCGGGAGGTAAAACCAGCCCCAGAACCCGTTTATACGGGTTCAAATGGGCTATATTTTTGGCCGAGCCTAATGGCTCGGGAATGCCCACGTTAAAAAGGCCTTGTGCCACATGACACCCTCGTGGGGGGTGACTGAATATTGTCAGCCGCTCAACTCTTGAGCGACTGTTCGGTTCAACTCTCTGTCTACGGACGGAGAGGAACCCGAAGGAGGCTACGCCGAAGGGCGGAGTCTCCTTCGGGAAAAAAATCGGCCCAGAACCCGTTTATGCGGGTTCAAATGGAAATATTTTTGGCCGAGCCCTAATTGCTCGGGAATGCCCACGTTAAAAAGGCCTTGTGCCACATGACACCCTCGTGGGGGGTGACTGAATATCGTCAGTCGTTCAACTCTAAACCGACTGTTCGGTTTGAACTCTCTTCCTACGGGCGGGGAGGAACCCGAAGGAGGCTACACCGAAGGGCGGAGTCTCCTTTCGGGAGGTAAAACCGGTCCAGAACCCGTTTATACGTGTTCAAATGGGCTATTTTTTTTTGAGCCTAATGGCTTGGGAATGCCCACGTTAAAAAGGCCTTGTGCCACATGACACCCTCGTGGGGGGTTGACTGAATATCGTCAGTCGTTCAACTCTGAACCGACTGTTCGGTTTGAACTCTCTTCCTACGGGCGGGAGGAACCCGAAGGAGGCTACACCGAAGGGCGGAGTCTCCTTCGGGGAGGTAAACCCGGCCTGAGCCCGTTTATACGGGTTCAAATGGGCTATTTTTTGGCCGAGCCTAATGGCTCGGGAATGGCCACGTTAAAAAGGCCTTGTGCCACATGACACCCTCGTGGGGGGGTGACTGAATATCGTCAGTCGTTCACCTCTGAACTGACTGTTCGGTTCAACTCTGTTCCTACGGGCGGGAGGAAACCGAAGGAGGCTACGCCGAAGGGCGGAGTCTCCTTCGGGGAGGTAAAACCGGCCCAGAACCCGTTTATGCGGGTTCAAATGGGCTATTTTTTGGCCCAGCCTAATGGCTCGGGAATGCCCACGTTAAAAAGGCCTTGTGCCACATGACACCCTCGTGGGGGGGTGACTGAATATTGTCAGCCGCTCAACTCTTGAGCGACTGTTCGGTTCAACTCTCTGTCTACGGACGGAGAGGAACCCGAAGGAGGCTACGCCGAAGGGCGGAGTCTCCTTCGGGGAGGTAAAACCGGCCTAGAACCCGTTTATACGGGTTCAAGTGGGCTATTTTTTGGCCGAGCCTAATGGCTTGGGAATTCCCACGTTAAAAAGGCCTTGTGCCACATGACACCCTCGTGGGGGGGTGACTGAATACTGTCAGCCGCTCAACTCTTGAGCGACTGTTCGGTTCAACTCTCTGTCTACGGACGGAGAGGAACCCGAAGGAGGCTACGCCGAAGGGCGGAGTCTCCTTCGGGAGGTAAAATCGGCCCAGAACCCGTTTATACGGGTTCAAATGGGCTATTTTTGGCCGAGCCTAATGGCTCGGGAATGCCCACGTTAAAAAGGCCTTGTGCCACATGACACCCTCGTGGGGGGTGACTGAATATTGTCAGCCGCTCAACTCTTGAGCGACTGTTCGGTTCAACTCTCTGTCTACGGACGGAGAGGAACCCGAAGGAGGCTACGCCGAAGGGCGGAGTCTCCTTCGGGGAGGTAAACTCGGCCCAGAACCCGTTTATACGGGTTCAAATGGGCTATTTTTGGCCGAGCCTAATGGCTCCAGGAATGCCCACGTTAAAAAGGCCTTGTGCCACATGACACCCTCGTGGGGGGTGACTGAATATTGTCAGCCGCTCAACTCTTGAGCGACTGTTCGGTTCAACTCTCTGTCTACGGACGGAGGAACCCGAAGGAGGCTACGCCGAAGGGCGGAGTCTCCTTCGGGGAGGTAAACTCGGCCCAGAACCCGTTTATGCGGGTTCAAATGGGCTATTTTTGCCGAGCCTAATGGCTCGGCAATGCCCACGTTAAAAAGGCCTTGTGCCACATGACACCCTCGTGGGGGGGTGACTGAATATCGTCAGTCGTTCAACTCTGAACCGACTGTTCGGTTCAACTCTCTGTCTACGGACGGAGAGGAACCCGAAGGAGGCTACGCCGAAGGGCGGAGTCTACTTCGGGGAGGTAAAACCGGCCCAGAACCCGTTTATACGGGTTCAAATGGGCTATTTTTTGACCGAGCCTAATGGCTCGGGAATTCCCACGTTAAAAAGGCCTTGTGCCACATGACACCCTCGTGGGGGGGTGACTGAATATCGTCAGTCGTTCACCTCTGAACTGACTGTTCGGTTCAACTCTCTTCCTACGGGCGGGAGGAAACCGAAGGAGGCTACGCCGAAGGGCGGAGTCTCCTTTGGGGAGGTAAATCCGGCCCAGAACCCGTTTATGCGGGTTCAAATGGGCTATTTTTTTGGCCGAGCCTAATGGCTCGGGAATGCCCACGTTAAAAAGGCCTTGTGCCACATGACACCCTCGTGGGGGGTGACTGAATATTGTCAGCTGCTCAACTCTTGAGCGACTGTTCAGTTCAACTCTCTGTCTACGGACGGAGAGGAACCCGAAGGAGGCTCCGCCGAAGGGCGGAGTCTCCTTTGGGGAGGTAAAACCGGCCCAGAACCCGTTTATACGGGTTCAAATGGGCTATTTTTGGCCGAGCCTAATGGCTTGGGAATTCCCACGTTAAAAAGGCCTTGTGCCACATGACACCCTCGTGGGGGGTGACTGAATACTGTCAGCCGCTCAACTCTTGAGCGACTGTTCGGTTCAACTCTCTGTCTACGGACGGAGAGGAACCCGAAGGAGGCTACGCCGAAGGGCGGAGTCTCCTTCGGGAGGTAAAACTCGGCCCAGAACCCGTTTATACGGGTTTCAAATGGGCTATTTTTGGCCGAGCCTAATGGCTCCAGGAATGCCCACGTTAAAAAGGCCCTTGTGCCACATGACACCCCCCGGGGGTGACTGAATATTGTCAGCGGCTCAACTCTTGAGCGACTGTTCGGTTCAACTCTCTGTCTACGGACGGAGAGGAACCCGAAGGAGGCTACGCCGAAGGGCGGAGTCTCCTTCGGGGAAACTCGGCCCAGAACCCGTTTATGCGGGTTCAAATGGGCTATTTTTTGGCCGAGCCTAATTGCTCGGGAATGCCCACGTTAAAAAGGCCTTGTGCCACATGACACCCTCGTGGGGGGGTGACTGAATATCGTCAGTCGTTCAACTCTGAACCGACTGTTCGGTTTGAACTCTCTTCCTACGGGCGGGAGGAACCCGAAGGAGGCTACACCGAAGGGCGGAGTCTCCTTTCGGGGAGGTAAAACCGGTCCAGAACCCGTTTATACGGGTTCAAATGGGCTATTTTTTGGCCGAGCCTAATGGCTCGGGAATGCCCACGTTAAAAAGGCCTTGTGCCACATGACACCCTCGTGGGGGTTGACTGAATATCGTCAGTCGTTCAACTCTGAACCGACTGTTCGGTTTGAACTCTCTTCCTACGGGCGGGAGGAACCCGAAGGAGGCTACACCGAAGGGCGGAGTCTCCTTCGGGGAGGTAAAACGGGCCCTGAACCCGTTTATGCGGGTTCAAATGGGCTATTTTTTGCCGAGCCTAATGGCTCAGGAATTCCCACATTAAAAGGCCTTGTGCCACATGACACCCTCGTGGGGGGTGACTGAATATCGTCAGTCGTTCACCTCTGAACTGACTGTTCGGTTCAACTCTCTTCCTACGGGGGAGAGGAACCCGAAGGAGGCTACGCCGAAGGGCGGAGTCTTTTTGGGGAGGTAAAACCGGCCCTGAGCCCGTTTATACGGGTTCAAATGGGCTATTTTTTGGCCGAGCCTAATGGCTCGGGCCAATTAAAAAGGCCTTGTGCCACACCCTCGTGGGGGTGAAATATCGTCAGTCGTTCACCTCTGAACTGACTGTTCGGTTCAACTCTGTTCCTACGGGCCCCGAAGGAGGCTACGCCGGGGCGGGTCTCCTTCAGGGACTGAATAACGTCAGTCGTTCAAATGGGCTATTTTTGAACCTAATGGCTCAGGAATCCCACGTTAAAAAGGCCTTGTTCCTACACCCTCGTGGGGGGGAATATTGAAGGAGCGACTGTTCGGTTCACGCCGAAGGGCGGAGTCGCCTCTCCTTCGGGAGGTAAAACTCGGCCCAGAACCCGTTTATACGGGTTCAAATGGGGGAATTTTTAAAAAGGCCCAGCCAACTCTTGAGCGACTGTTCGGCTCTCTGTCTACGGACGGGAGAATGCCCACGTTAAAAGGGCGGAGTCTCCTTTCGGGGAGAATAAAACCTCCTGTTATGCGGGTTCAAATGGGCACCGAGCCTAATGGCTTGGGAATGCCCACCCTTGTGCCACGTGGGGGGTGACTGAATATCGTCAGTCGTTCAACTCTGAACCGACTGTTCGGTTTGAACTCTCTTCCTACGGGCGGGAGGAACCCGAAGGAGGCTACACCGAAGGGCGGAGTCTCCTTCGGGGAGGTAAAACCGGCCCTGAACCCGTTTATGCGGGTTCAAATGGGCTATTTTTTGGCCGAGCCTAATGGCTCGGGAATTCCCACATTAAAAAGGCCTTGTGCCACTTGACACCCTCGTGGGGTGGGGGGTGACTGAATATCGTCAGTCGTTCACCTCTGAACTGACTGTTCGGTTCAACTCTCTTCCTACGGGCGAGAGGAACCCGAAGGAGGCTACGCCGAAGGGCGGAGTCTACTTCGGGGAGGTAAAATTCGCCCAGAACCCGTTTATACGGGTTCAAATGGGCTATTTTTGACCGAGCCTAATGGCTCAGGAATGCCCACGTTAAAAAGGCCTTGTGCCAAATGACACCCTCGTGGGGGGTGACTGAATATCGTCAGTCGTTCACCTCTGAACTGACTGTTCGGTTCAACTCTCTTCCTACGTGCGGGAGGAACCCGAAGGAGGCTCCGCCGAAGGGCGGAGTCTCCTTTGGGGAGGTAAAACCGGCCCTGAGCCCGTTTATACGGGTTCAAATGGGCTATTTTTTGGCCGAGCCTAATGGCTCGGGAATTCCCACGTTAAAAAGGCCTTGTGCCAAATGACACCCTCGTGGGGGTGACTGAATATCGTCAGTCGTTCACCTCTGAACTGACTGTTCGGTTCAACTCTCTTCCTACGGGCGGGAGGAACCCGAAGGAGGCTACGCCGAACGGAGTCTCCTTTGGGAGGAAAACTCGGCCCTGACCCGTTTATACGGGTTCAAATGGGCTATTTTTTTGGCCGAGCCTAATGGCTCCTTTAAAAAGGCCTTGTGCCAAACACCCTCGTGGAGGGTGACTGAATATCGTCAGTCGTTCCCTCTGAACTGACTGTTCCGTTCAACTCTCTTCCTACGGGCGGGAGGAACCCGAAGGAGGCTCCGCCGAAGGGCGGAGCCTCCTTCGGGAGGGGAATGGCCCCAGAACCCGTTTATGCGGGTTCAAATGGCCTATTTTTTGCCGAGCCTAATGGCTCAGGAATGCCCACCCTTGTGCGACACCCTCGTGGGGGGTGACTGAATATTGTCAGCCGCTCAACTCTTGAGCGACTGTTCGGTTCAACTCTCTGTCTACGGACGGAGAGGAACCCGAAGGAGGCTACGCCGAAGGGCGGAGTCTCCTTCGGGAGGTAAAATCGGCCCAGAACCCGTTTATACGGGTTCAAATGGGCTATTTTTTTTGCCGAGCCTAATGGCTCGGGAATGCCCACGTTAAAAAGGCCTTGTGCCACATGACACCCTCGTGGGGGTGACTGAATATTGTCAGCCGCTCAACTCTTGAGCGACTGTTCGGTTCAACTCTCTGTCTACGGACGGAGAGGAACCCGAAGGAGGCTACGCCGAAGGGCGGAGTCTCCTTCGGGAGGTAAAACTCGGCCCAGAACCCGTTTATACGGGTTCAAATGGGCTATTTTTTGGCCGAGCCTAATGGCTCGGGAATGCCCACGTTAAAAGGCCTTGTGCCACATGACACCCTCGTGGGGGGTGACTGAATATTGTCAGCCGCTCAACTCTTGAGCGACTGTTCGGTTCAACTCTCTGTCTACGGACGGAGAGGAACCCGAAGGAGGCTACGCCGAAGGGCGGAGTCTCCTTCGGGAGGTAAAACTCGGCCCTGAACCCGTTTATACGGGTTCAAATGGAGCTATTTTTGGCCGAGCCTAATGGCTCAGGAATGCCCACGTTAAAAAGGCCTTGTGCCACATGACACCCTCGTGGGGGGTGACTGAATATTGTCAGCCGCTCAACTCTTGAGCGACTGTTCGGTTCAACTCTCTGTCTACGGACGGAGAGGAACCCGAAGGAGGCTACGCCGAAGGGCGGAGTCTCCTTCGGGAGGTAAACTCGGCCCCAGAACCCGTTTATACGGGTTCAAATGGGCTATTTTTGGCCGAGCCTAATGGCTCCAGGAATGCCCACGTTAAAAAGGTCTTGTGCCACATGACACCCTCGTGGGGGGTGACTGAATATCGTCAGTCGTTCAACTCTGAACCGACTGTTCGTTTTGAACTCTCTTCCTACGGGCGGGGAGGAACCCGAAGGAGGCTACACCGAAGGGCGGAGTCTCCTTTCGGGGAGGTAAAACCGGTCCTGAACCCGTTTATGCGGGTTCAAATGGGCTATTTTTTGGCCGAGCCTAATGGCTTGGGAATGCCCACGTTAAAAAGGCCTTGTGCCACATGACACCCTCGTGGGGGGTGACTGAATATCGTCAGTCGTTCAACTCTGAACCGACTATTCGGTTTGAACTCTCTTCCTACGGGCGGGAGGAACCCGAAGGAGGCTACACCGAAGGGCGGAGTCTCCTTCGGGGAGGTAAAACCGGCCCTGAACCCGTTTATTCGGGTTCAAATGGGCTATTTTTTTGGCCGAGCCTAATGGCTCAAGAATTCCCACATTAAAAAGGCCTTGTGCCACATGACACCCTCGTGGGGGGTGACTGAATATCGTCAGTCGTTCACCTCTGAACTGACTGTTCGGTTCAACTCTCTTCCTACGGGCAGGAGGAACCCGAAGGAGGCTACGCCGAAGGGCGGTGTCTCCTTCGGGGAGGTTAAACCGGCCCAGAACCCGTTTATGCGGGTTCAAATGGGCTATTTTTGGCCGAGCCTAATGGCTCCGGAATGCCCACGTTAAAAAGGCCTTGTGCCACATGACACCCTTGTGGGGGTGGTGACTGAATATCGTCAGTCGCTCACCTCTGAACTGACTTTTCGGTTCAACTCTCTTCCTACGGGCGAGAGGAACCCGAAGGAGGCTACGCCGAAGGGCGGAGTCTACTTCGGGGAGGTAAAATCGGCCCAGAACCCGTTTATACGGGTTCAAATGGGCTATTTTTGACCGAGCCTAATGGCTCGGGGAATTCCCACGTTAAAAAAATGACCCCTCGTGGGGGGGTGACTGAATATCGTCAGTCGTTCCTCTGAACTGACTGTTCGGTTCAACTCTCTTCCTCGTGCGGGAGGAACGTTCACCTCTCCTTTGGGGAACTGAACTGTTCCTGAGCCCGTTTATACGGGTTCAAATGGGCTATTTTTCCGAGCCTAATGGCTTGGCCACGTTAAAAGGCCTTGTGGAACCCCTCGTGGAGGGGACTGAATATCGTCAGTCGTTCACCTCTGAACTGACTGTTCGGTTCAACTCTCTTCCTACGGGCGGGAACCCGAAAGGCTACGCCGAAGGGCGGAGTCTCCTTCGGGGAGCCCCCAGAACCCGTTTATGCGGGTTCAAATGGGCTATTTTTTGGCCGAGCCTAATGGCTCGGGAATGCCCACGTTAAAAGGCCTTGTGCCACATGACACCCTCGTGGGGGGTGACTGAATATCGTCAGTCGTTCAACTCTGAACGACTGTTCGGTTCAACTCTCTTCCTACGGGCGGGAGGAACCCGAAGGAGGCTACGCCGAAGGGCGGAGTCTCCTTCGGGGAGGTAAAACCGGCCCAGAACCCGTTTATGCGGGTTCAAATGGGCTATTTTTTGGCCGAGCCTAATGGCTCGGGAATGCCCACGTTAAAAAGGCCTTGTGCCACATGACACCCTCGTGGGGGGGTGACTGAATATTGTCAGCCGCTCAACTCTTGAGCGACTGTTCGGTTCAACTCTCTGTCTACGGACGGAGAGGAACCCGAAGGAGGCTACGCCGAAGGGCGGAGTCTCCTTCGGGGAGGTAAAACCGGCCCAGAACCCGTTTATACGGGTTCAAATGGGCTATTTTTTGGCCGAGCCTAATGGCTCGGGAATGCCCACGTTAAAAGGCCTTGTGCCACATGACACCCTCGTGGGGGGTGACTGAATATTGTCAGCCGCTCAACTCTTGAGCGACTGTTCGGTTCAACTCTCTGTCTACGGACGAGAGGAACCCGAAGGAGGCTACGCCGAAGGGCGGAGTCTCCTTCGGGGAGGTAAACTCGGCCCAGAACCCGTTTATACGGGTTCAAATGGGCTATTTTTTGGCCGAGCCTAATGGCTCGGGAATGCCCACGTTAAAAAGGTCTTGTGCCACATGACACCCTCGTGGGGGGGTGACTGAATATCGTCAGTCGTTCAACTCTGAACCGACTGTTCGTTTTGAACTCTCTTCCTACGGGCGGGAGGAACCCGAAGGAGGCTACACCGAAGGGCGGAGTCTCCTTTCGGGGAGGTAAAACCGGTCCTGAACCCGTTTATGCGGGTTCAAATGGGCTATTTTTTGGCCGAGCCTAATGGCTTGGGAATGCCCACGTTAAAAAAGGCCTTGTGCCATGACACACCCTCGTGGGGGGGTGACTGAATATCGTCAGTCGTTCAACTCTGAACCGACTATTCGGTTTGAACTCTCTTCCTACGGGCGGGAGGAACCCGAAGGAGGCTACACCGAAGGGCGGAGTCTCCTTCGGGGAGGTAAAACCGGCCCTGAACCCGTTTATGCGGGTTCAAATGGGCTATTTTTTGGCCGAGCCTAATGGCACGGGAATTCCCACATTAAAATGGCCTTGTGCCACATGACACCCTCGTTGGGGGGGTGACTGAATATCGTCAGTCGTTCACCTCTGAACTGACTGTTCGGTTCAACTCTCTTCCTACGTGCGGGAGGAACCCGAAGGAGGCTACGCCGAAGGGCGGAGTCTCCTTCGGGGAGGTTAAACCGGCCCAGAACCCGTTTATGCGGGTTCAAATGGGCTATTTTTTGGCCGAGCCTAATGGCTCGGGAATGCCCACGTTAAAAAGGCCTTGTGCCACATGACACCCTCGTGGGGGGGTGACTGAATATCGTCAGTCGTTCACTTTTGAACAGACTGCTTGGTTTGAACTCTCTTCCTACGGGCGGGAGGAACCCGAAGGAGGCTACGCCGAAGGGCGGAGTCTCCTTCGGGGAGGTAAAACCGGCCCAGAACCCGTTTATACGGGTTCAAATGGGCTATTATTTTTGGCAGAGCCTAATGGCTCGGGAATGCCCACGTTAAAAAAAGGCCTTGTGCCACATGACACCCTCGTGGGGGGTGACTGAATATCGTCAGTCGTTCAAGTCTGAACCGACTGTTCGGTTAAACTCTCTTCCTACGAGCGGGAGGAACCCGAAGTAGGCTACGCCGAAGGGCGGAGTCTCCTTCGGGGAGGTAAAACCGGCCCTGAACCCGTTTATACGGGTTCAAATGGGCTATTTTTGGCCGAGCCTAATAGCTCGGGAATGCCCACGTTAAAAAGGCCTTGTGCCACATGACACCCTCGTGGGGGGTGACTGAATATTGTCAGTCGTTCACTTCTGAACCGACTGTTCGGATGAACTCTCAGCCTTCGGACGGAGAGGAACACGAACGAGGCTACGCCGAGGGGCAGAGTCTCTTTCGAGGAGGTAAACCGGCCCTGAACCCGTTTATACGGGTTCAATGGACATATTTTTAGCCGAGCCTACGGTCTCGGGAACCCCACATTAAACTCAGACTTGTGCCACATGTGACTGCGTTGGGCAGTGACTAAATTGCGTCAGTCGCTCGCTTTCTCGACCGGCTTTTCGCTTGAACTATCTGCCTTCGGGCAGGGAGGAACTCGAAGGAGGCTACGCCGAGGGGCGGAGTCTCATTCGAGGAGGTAAACCGGCCCTAAGCCTGTTTATACGGGTTCAATGGGCATATTTTGGGGCCGAGCCCACGGGCTCGGAGAACCCACAATAAATAACCGACCTTGTGTCACATGCTGCCCCAGTGGTGGGTGACTGAATATCGTCAGTCGCTCGCTTTCTCGGCCGAATGTTCGGTTGAACTCTCTGCCTTCGTGGGGAGAGGAACCCGAAGTAGGTAACGCCGAAGTGCGGAGTCTTTTCGGGGACGTAAACCGGCCCTGAACCCGTTTATACGGGTTCAATGGACATATTTTTGGCTGAGCCTCGAGAACCCCACATTAAACTCGGCCACATGTGACTGCGTGGGGCAGTGACTAAATTGCGTCAGCCGCTAGCTTTCTCGACCGGCTGTTCGGTTGAACTCTCTGCCTTCGGGCGGGGAGGAACCCGAACGAGGCTACGCCGAGAGGCAGAATCTCTTTCGAGGAGGTAAACTGGCCCTGAACCCGTTTATACAGGTTCAATGGACATATTTTTGGCCGATCCCCACATTAAACTCGGACTTGTGTCACATGTGACTGCGTGTGGCATTGACTAAATTGCCTCGGTCGCTCGCTTTCTCGACCGGCTTTTCGCTTGAACTATCTGCCTTCGGACGGGGAGGAACGCGACCTTGGCTACGCCGAATGGCGGAGTCTCGTTCCGGGAGGTAAACCGGCCCTGATCACGTTTATACGGGTTCAATGGGCATATTTTGGGGCCGAGCACACGGGCTCGGAGAACCCACAATAAATAACCGACCATGTGTCACATGATGCCCCATGGGGGTGTGACTGAATACAGTCAGTCGCTCTCTTTCTCGATCGACTGTTCGGTTGAATTCACTGCCTCAGGTGGGAAGGAACACGAAGGAGGCTACACCGAGAGGCGGAGTCTCTTTGGGGAGGTAAACTGACCGTGAAGCCGTTTATACGTGTTCATTGGGCCTATTTTTGGGCCGAGCCCACGGACTCAGATATCCCACATTAAATAACCGGCCTTGTGCCACATGCTGCCCCAGTGGCGGTGTGACTGAATATCGTCAGTCAGTCGGTCAGTCAATCGATGTTGGACGACAGATAGTCGAATACGAAAGTATCAGCGACCACAACTAGATTACTCTGCGTAATGCATATTATATCAAGTTCCTAACGTTTTGTACGTCGAACCTATTTTAGGACCGATTTAGCACAAATACAAGCCTCCACTGCGAAATCACTCCACAACAGTTACTACACTAAACATTTCCTTTATAATTCAGATCAATATGTACCTTTACTTATATCCTCTGATGATTCGTGGTTTGAAAATCTGTCCCCTTGTGAATTCGAATCACGCTGTTGTGCCATGGATCCATATTCAAAATATATTTATTTGACTGATACCAACATAATGATTGGGATGTATTTCGAGATATCTTCACGGTGCTACTTAGAATTAAATATTTAGTATTCCTACTCAAAATTGGGCATCTGGTGTTGCTTCTTGTGTGAGAGTTGATTCACTTAGGACGCGGAAATGAAACAAAACATCTTGATATATGTCTGGTTGAATTTCCAAAGAGTACTGCATTTTCGATCTTGTTACACACGTCGCTCAATCAATACTGTTTAGTATTGCGAGTATATAGACCACATCTACGTCAAATTAAAGAAGAGGTAACCTGCTTTAGTCAAACGAGATCTGGCTTTCTTACACCAAATAAATGCGTGGCCAAACACTAACAGATTGACTGAGAAGAATTTCAAACAGATGGTCGGTGCTGATAATTTTTCCACATCAACCATTCAGTCCCAATACTGCTTCTAGTGACTATGACCTATTCCGCTCAATGACACGATTTCCCCAAGATCAGAGATTCAAAGCTTTTGATTAAACGAAGGAAGCATGCTTACAGTGTTGTTTTTTTTTTATTCACAGCCAAATGACCGGTATCTGGAATAGATTAGGATGCTGGCTGATCGCTGTCAGAAGATCGTCCAGAATGATAGACTTTATTTTGAAGAATAAATGTTGGTGTTGCTCTATAAAATGTTGCTGCTTTCTGTCCGCTTCCTAAGCGACTCAGGACTTTCTGATCGACCAAATACTTTCAAATATAGTCAACAGTTTCTTCATTGAATTTAATACCAGAGGTGAATCAATTATGGCTTTTACTGGCGTTTCTAAAGGCTTCTTCAAGCGAAGATTCACCAGCCAGAAAAATTCTTTCACGAGATACAAGTATATCCGGCAAACAGCCCTGTCTTCAATGCAGGCAAATGTTAGAGTCATTTTAGTGAAACTGAAAAGCGAAGCCATTCATTATGGCAATCATACATGCACCGAGGCCAGAATTCAGAAGTAGATAGGAGTTGAAATACAGAATCAAATGCAATATCCTATTTTAAGCCGCATGAAATTATACTTATGAAGGAGTCGGATGTAATAGATAATAATAATCATTATTTATTCTAATGGAGGGTGTCTTCACTATCAAAGCATTTCCTCTGGGCATGAATAACTGAAACCTAAACGTCATATAAAAAATTCTGTTTTATACTAGGATACACATAATCATATATATATATATATATATATATATATATATATATATTTATTCTTAGTGTATAGTTATCAGGTGTTTTAAACAATATTTATTATGAAAAAAGAATCATAACATATCTAGAAAAACATATTTAAATGATTATTCCGGAGCATATGATTATCGACACGCATCTTTATAACGTGAAAATAAAATAATATTTTATTAAGAAAAATGTAAACAAAAGATTAATTTTTATTAACAAATAATTCGCCTAAAAAACGACTGATAATTATGCATCAAACTCAATGTACACAAGTATATGAGGCTGAAATGGAAATTTCATAGGCTGATGTGAATATTTCAGCCTACTCTTGTTTGTCTGTCTGGATATATATATATATATATATATATATATATATATATATATATATGTGTGTGTGTGTGTGTGTGAGCGCGCGTGTGTGTATAAAAACATATTGGGCTGGCGGATAGGTCGTATGCGTTTTTCAAAATGTTTTATTGTCGTGGTTTTACAATGTTAAATTAAGTAAAATTAGTCAGCAATATAATCTCCTTTGCTGTTGATAACTTTTGGTTAGCTTTTTCCCATCGGTCAAAAAGTTTTTCTATTCCGTGACGATAAATCTCCTGGTTTTGAGCTGAAAATTTCGTCCAACCAAACCCTCAAGTCATTGAAAAGAGATCGAAAAAGATGAGAATCTGATTATGCCACGTGTGGCGAGTAAGGAGGATGAGGCAACACTTCCCATCCAAATTCTTGAATAACGGTTTTGGCCATATTGATGACGTGAGGACGGTCGTTTTCATGTTGAAGAATAAAACTCTGTCGCCGATTCTGTCTTTTTTGCTGAATCGCTTCACGGGGACGCTGTATTTGTTGAACGTAGAGGTCGACATTTACCGTTTGGTTTCGGTAAAACAATTCATAATGAATTTTGCCTTCCCATTCCACCATGCACCCAACATGGTCTTCGGAGAAAAAGAATATATATATATATATATATATATATATATATATATATATATATATATATATATATAGAGAGAGAGAGAGAGAGAGAGAGAGAGAGAGAAAGAGGAATATATATATATATATATATATTTGGTTGGATAGATGTGAGTTTGAGCGCTTTCTAATAAGTACCGCGCATATAATATATAAATAATTATACATATATATATTTATTTATATTTATATACACTTTTCACATATATATATATATATATATATATATATATATATATATATATATATATATATATATATGAGATTAAAACAAAACATGTTAAAAATAGCTACACAATAGCTTTCATGTTTCATCACTACAACTGTGCTTCCTCAGGTGATGATAAATAACTGGTGAGTAAAAAAAATATTTTTCACTTACGAAAGCAGAGAAGAACGAATCAAAATTAAAATGTAACTTGTGAGTTTAACCTGCTTAACCAATTAAGTGTCAGTTCTATGCTATATTCAAAATAACCTAAAAACGGGTTAGGAAGTTTGATCATTCTAAAATGTGCTTTGAAATATAATCCTGCTCCAAATCGTAAAATAAAAACTGCAATAAACTATCTAATTATCAAATTAGACGAGCGTTTATTTGCATTTATAAATAATATACATTAAGGACATTATTGTCTGAGGAAAAAAATCGATGAATGAAGAATTTTTACAAGAATTGTTTGCATTTTTCTTTTATTTTCTTTCATTTTTTTTCATTTTTCTTTAACTTTAAAAAATGTTTTAAAATTCTATCATGTTGAGTGTGGGGTCGGTTATTAAGTTTTTAAGTGAAGACTATATTTACTAAAGAAAAATTTAAAATAATTCTCCCAAAACTTTTTTACCATAATTAAAAATAATTCTTTGTGCATCAAAATGGTATATTGCTTTTTAGTATGATATCTCATAAGTGACATTATGGGTAGAAGTTCACGTGTTTCAAAACTTGTCTCCTCCTCGTGTAAAGCCCCTTAACATGTAAAGGTCTTGTCTCACTCTCAGTTATTAAATTAAAAATTAAATTGAGATAATAAAATTATCTCATTTATTAATTTTAACAATTAATAACTCGTTGAGATAATTTAATTATTAATATAATAATAATTTTATTAGTTATTATCTCAGTTATTAATTTAAAAATGTAATAACTTAATGTAACATTAATAATTAATAAAATTGTTTATCATTATCTTAGCTATTAAGTAATAAAGCGATAGAGGTAACTCAATAATGTAAGAAATGTTTATAGTATTTTAAATTATTATATGAAACAAAAAAATGCTGTTATATCACTTTTGATGCATCGTACTAAACTTGTCAATAAATTCAGCCATCAAATTATCGATGGAGACGTAAAAATAACAAGATCCCGAGGTCAAGAAATGTTTGTCTAGAAAATGTAATGTTATGTAAGTGATTTTTTGTTTCAGAACAGATTAATATAATTTTAAATTTGGTAATTTTACGATAGTAACGTTTCATCAATGTATATCTTATTTTAGCGGAATTTTCAAACCCGAAAAATAAGTCTGTTTACATTTCTCTAAAGAAAGTTAAAAATGGCCGTTTCGATTGCTTTTTCGGAAGCATCGACTAAAAATCATTCAAATTTCTCTTTGAAATACTCCACGGTATTTTTTTCTGGAATGAGAATATTTAATCCTTTAGCTTTCAAATGAAACGATTGGAAAGATTCGAAAAGGATTTCCCTTTATGAAAAATGCGTTTAAACCTTAGGTATACCGAATTTTTGGAGGTACCAAGTTTAGTTTTACTGTGTTTCTCTTAAATATTTTACCCTGTGGATTAATTCTGGTGAAATGCTTATCAGTTAAATGGAGGAAATTCTGCCCTAAATAAGTACTAACCATTTGATTAAATCTGTGTGTGTACCAAATGATTATTATGTCCCTATTCTTTTTTCTTTGGCCATTAGTGTCATGTTGTCTATACTTGATTTCTTGTAACCACTATATTTAAGGCATTATTATAAACACTAATATACTTATTGAAAAAATATTCGTTAGAATAGTTATTGCTAATGTTATATTCCATAGAGAAGGGTATATGTTTAATTAGAGATGGAGGATGGTTAGATTTCGGGTGAATATATCTTGGGTTGGCAAAAGATATGTTATGGCGAAAATGCGGATAATTCTTTACTTGTCCTCGTGTATATATATATATATATATATATATATATATATATATTGAATCAATAAAGTCAATGTAATTAATGGCGAAAACACTTTGCTAACAGATTAAGAAGGCACTAAATCACTGACCACTCCCTGAACGGCATGATCCTTGTAGTTATTTATTGTACAATAGATTAGAATGTTCGGTCCATATTGTTTGCAAGTACTTTCGGTAAAAACCTTTACCATCCTTAAGCATAGATGGTATTTTTCTTCTCAATTTCAGGTAATTTCCGGTATAATTACAAAAGGAAAACGACTGTGATACTTGTCGAAAGATGTTTTATTAAAAAGTGTGCTATTTAACAGTTAAAAATATTTTCGAACGTGCTGTAATGCGACGTTAGATTTTCGAATATTGCAGTTATGTGGTAATTCACAATTTCTATTATTGTAAGAGTTTTTCCGTTGATGTGACATTGACATGTACTAATGGTCCAATAATTAAAACTATGTCCTAGAAAATTTCAGAAATTGTTTTACTGCAGATCGAATCGTTTTTAAAATTATTAAATAATGCAACTTAATATTGTAAAATAGCCATTCAAAGAATAAATCAAGAGTATATATATATATATATATATATATATATATATATATATATATATATATATATATATATAAGAGGTTGTACAACCCTGGGAAGACTTGAAATTTCTAGTAAATATGTTTGATGATGTCCTCAATTTTTTTTTTTCCTAGATGTATATTCTCGGCTGAGGTCTAAAATGTCCAACAAAGATTCTATTTCGTAGCATGGCCGCTACTGTCTGATGTCATCAAATTCCATGGAACAATTCGCTGTATCTCGTAGCTGCACATATGCTCATGAGTTCAGTCAACTATCACTTTGCAGAAGAAATCAACCTCTTTATGTTCAGCCTATTTGACTAATAGTCTCGAATGAATTCAGTCGAGATCAGGTTGAAAATACTTATAACCTTCTTAAATAAATGCCTTTTAAACACTAGTCTACAAATTTACTATGCACCCACGTTAATACATGTACACACACAAATACTTGTGCTCTCACGCGCAAACGACTACACCCAAACTAAAACACAGAGACTCGTGTGTCTCTTTAAGAGAATTTGCGAAAATTTCATTAGTTTAATTTTAGTTGGCAATCATTCTAGAAGACTATAATTTTAAATTTAAAAGTAATTCTGTTAGAGAGACTAATGTTTGATTTTCTCCCAAAACTATAAAACTAGTTACACGTTGATTCTGCGAAGGATTCCCTACGATTAGTCACAAAGATTGTGGCCAGTAATGAAGTCATATGGGAAAATGACACAGAAAATAATCAGTTTTGGCTAGGAAAATGTCACGAGTAAAAAGAAACGTCACTGAGTAAACAAAAAGTCGCAGGGAAAATACACAGGGAAAATGTGATAATTAATTCGTAGTGGCTGGATACATTACGTATTTATATGTTCGCTCTGTTTGCAGTAGAAATATGTGGGTTATCTCTCTTGAATTTGCTAAAAAATGTCTCTAGAGGGCGCTACTTAAATCTATATAAAGGCGTGCATTTATCATCCTACTCTCTTTTATAGCTTTTCAACCAAGGTGTAGCCTCGTTCTCTTGATATTAGACGGAGGCCTACAAAAATTACAAACACGCAGACGCGCATTCTTTAGTTTAAATATTTTCGCTATTCCTAGTATTTAAATGTGTTCTTTTATTGTAATTGCAAATACATTTTGTCAGTACATGCAATTAGTTGTCGTTTTTTGATATAGTTTGTTACTATTGGTTTGTTACTTCAACTCACATTGTGTTCGTAATAATTTGTGCAGGTTTACTATTCCAGGAGACATGATTCTACCCAATCAAAGTAGCAATTCCGCAACAAATCTTTGGCCGAGACCACGAGTTCGGATACCTCACATTAAGTTCGGCCTTGTGCCTCATCTGACCGCGTGGGGTGGTTGGTAGATATCCTAGAGATATCCTAGTGTTGGAAACTCACTTCAAGCAGTTGACTACTTCTACGCGCTGCTGGCGAATCTTATATGTGTTGTTCTTGTGCTAAGTATTATCGTTCATTACTAAACTTCGTGTGATTATTCTATTCAGTAACCATTCCTAGGTTACAACAATCATTGATGTTGCTTGGCAGATACTTAGCCTACAGAGAGAGGAATGTTAAACTATCATAAAAGTTTCTTGCCTTTCTAAAACATGAACAATATTTTCTATATGACATCTATTTTCTAAAGTTCCTTTTATTATTATTCTAAGTCAATTTGAAGTTAATGCTCTGGAAAGAGGTACATAAAGCTGACAATAATAGAAATATTTGAATCATTTTCTAATGTTTAATAATAATAATAATAAGAAGAAGAAGAAGAAGAAGAAGAACGTGAGGAGATCAAGTGCGTCGTCGGTTCTATCGACAAAATGAAATCTTCCAGGAAAATTGGAAAAGCAGTTATAGACTTCACAAAGCTACCATCAAAAGTGTAACATTTTTTGGAGAATTTTTGGAGCAACCCAAAGAAATATAATTCCAATGCAGAGTGGATCAAAGAGAATAAGAAAGAATGAAGGATAAACATGTGCAAGAATGGAAAAAAATACCAAAAATAGAAATCCCAAGAAAAAGACAAAGTTACCCAAATCATCTGCCATGAAACCATAAAACTCTTAAGCAAACTTTATCTATACTAATTAAGAACTCCAACGAAATTCCAGAATTGATCACTGAAGTAAAAATCTCTTACCAAAACGGATGAAACAGATGATTAAAACAATTATAGACCAATAACATGTCTGTCTAATACATATAAATAGATCACCTCTATTCCTGACAAACTATACTTACTCTTTTCCCGAAGAAAACAATATTCTTCCACTTTAACAGAAGGGATGACGGAGAGTTTCGTAGGTCTGCAATGACCAACTACTAATAAAATGAAAAATTGCAGGAAAATGGTATAAATCTGAGCAGGTCTTGGATAGATTACCCAACTGACTTTAATAGTGTAGTATATTCTTGAATCCTTAAGGATTTAGAAATGTACAAAGTGTCCTCGGTGATAGAAAATTTCTTTAAATATAGCATGGACATTTGGAAAACTACATTATACTTAAATTATACCCAAGATACTGCTACTTCCAATAGTCTAAATATCCGAGGAGGTATCTTTCAAGGAGATTCTCTGTCGACCCTTCTTTTCTTTCTGTTGTGACGTCACCCCGGCCTCTCTGCCCCCGTGCTATCCTGTGAGGACCAATGTGACTTGGTATTGGTCGCGGCGCCAAATGTGACGTTCTAACCCTTGGCTGATTCGGATGGGAATCTGGTTAGTTTCGGCATCAGCCCCGCCGGTCCCAGTCCGCCCCCAACGCCCGGTCACCGAAGTAACTGCCCTGATCTCTACTCCAACCTACCCACGTTGTGATTTCATCCTTGGTAGACGAAATCAATCAGTCGCCGGGCTGCAATGCAAGCCGAGTCCGAGCAAAGGTAATACCGCACAAGTATATGTAAAAGAAAATAAAGTAACAACTCGAAAGGTTCAAATGTGTTAAAAAAAGAATAACAAATGTTTTTATGTCTGGTTGCTGAATACAGGACGGCATCTTTCTCCCAAACCGCTTCTATGGATACGTGACACTTTGCGTTTGTTAGGTGAGTCTTAATATCTTAAGTTGTTTTTCAATAAACTGATTTTGGTGTCTTCAGGAGATATTCGTAAAACTTGTTTTGGTGGTGTGAGTCTAAGTCGTTATTCAAAAATAAATTGTTTTTGATTAGAAGTCTAAGTCGGAATGCGTGGGTTCTTTCAGACAGCATCTTGCGAGGCTGGTCTGCGAGCTCACAGCTCAGATCTGCTCTATCACTCTGTCTGCGTCTGCGTATGCGTCTCTCCAACTGCCACTGTCTGCTATCTGCTCCGTTTATATGAACGCCGACCAAAACTGGGTGGGGGCCTGTCGTTGTTTGGGTTCCTCGATAATTCCAAATCCACAATAAGGATTTTCTTTGCTTTCGGATAGGAAAATTTATCACTTTCCATTTTTGGAAGTCCATTACTTTCTACTTTTGAAGGGTTCTTAAGGGAATCGTCCTCCCAAATTCTTCCTTTCTCATATTGGTATCTCACACCATTTCCCTCAGGGGGCGTCAACAGGTTTCCCTTCTTTCTCATAGTGGTATCTCACACCAATCCCCTCAGAGGTGTCAACAGGCTTCCCATCCTTCTCATATGTTTACCTTCGCCCACCGCTCACGCCACCACTCAGCCAATGAACGCTCTGCAGTGTGGGTGCGGCCAGTCTGGCCTCAGCTTACAATTATCACTCAAAGAAAAAAAAATATCTTCCTTTTTTCTTTTCTTTCTTTTCCTCGACCAGACCACTACGGCTCGTAGTGTGGTTCTTAATCTCTATCTTAACTGAATGTCATCTGGAATTTATCAACGAGATTTTTGCCAAGAGTTAAATGGGTGGTCAACTGGACGTCTTCGCACCCTGTCGCCAGCAATCTGTCCCGGTAACAAACTTTTATCTTGTCCAGGTCTGGACATAAAACAGGTGTCTCTTTCCAAAACCAAATGATATCTCCGAAAGATAGTTAATGGTTTATTGTTTCCCATTTTCTCTTTTCCCTTCCTTTTTCTCTGGGGTGGCCTCAGCTGATCTTTTTCTCGGTCGGTACTCAACCTAAATTTGATTATCTTTGAGCATTCTGTTTTGTAGGCCACTTGACCAATTTAAAATTTTCATTATTGCCATGGGCAGATTGATATCTTTTATTCGCTGCGTCATAGAATAAATTAATTCCAACAGATCCGAGATCTTACCAATTTCCTATCTTCACCACTTTAGTTTGTTAAAAAAAATAACATCGCTCAGTATATCTTTCGTGATAGCTTCTTCTCGCCTTAAGTATTTCTCGCTTTTAATTTTCACACTACCGCTAAATAGTGTCACACTGTCATTAATCCCCCTTTTGCATGAAGTAAACAGTAATAACTAAAAATGCAAAAACAAAAGAATTAAAGCATTTAATCATCTATCTATATGGATGACATCAAACACTTTGCCAAGGACGACAATGAATTGAAGGGTATTATCAATTCTATAAAATGTTTTAGTGATGGCATCCGTATAAGTTTCAACTTACATACACGTTTAAAAGTAACTTTAAAGAAAGCAAGAATTACAGAAACATACTCAATAGATCTATATTTTGTCAGAAATATTACAGAACTGGAACAAGAAGAAGCCTATACATACGTAGGAGACAGCGAAGTAGACTGAATACAGCATAAACAAAGGAAGAAGAAAGTAAAAATAAAAGAAAAGAATAGTACAGGCGTGTACGTCTTGTGTTAAATACCGACTTGTATTCACAAAAAAGAATATAAGCCATAACCACTTTGGCTGTCCCTGTAGTTTAATACAGTTCCAATATCCTTAATTAGACCATTTCAAAGATACCTGGAAACTACAGAATCTGGATGATGATCTGGGACAAAGAACATGAAAGAAATAAGAAAATTTATACAGTCATAAAGGAAGCCAATAAATTCAAAAGGAAAATTTTACATGGGTAAAGAAGTGCAAACAAATGAATCTACTGTGACAGAAAATAACCTAAATAAGAAAGCAGAAAGAAACGCAATGTGCGAAATACACAAACGATGGCAATTTAAAATTCTTCATAGTCAATACACTGCCCGTACCAAGCAATCTGGTGTAGGGTTAAATTCTGAAACCGTATTTTGTTTAATAACTGCACAATTATCAAGCACAAATACTGAGAAATTGTGTTAACACGAGATGCAGAAACAGTGATAAGTACTGAGAAACAACTGACCAACTTGTATCAGGTTGCACGGTTCTAGCACCCACTGAATAAAACTCAAGCGTCATAGAGTGGTCCAGTATCTGCACTGGAATGTATGCAATATAATAATTATAATATTACTAACTTTCAGGGAGAGAAAACTTGTAAGAAACTGGTATGAACATCACCAGACCCAGTTAGGTGGTGTAAACGTTCTATGGGACTTTAAAATAGACAGAGACAGAACAATGAAACCAAATAGCCCAGATATCGTGATTAGAGACCTCAGAAAGAAAATGTGCCTTCTTATCGACATGACAGTCCCTGCAGACTATTATGCATCTTTGAAGATCTTCAAAATAAACTATCAAAATAAAATAAAAAAAATCTTAAAATGGAAATCTAAGAAATGTGACAAATAATGACATCAATAATTCATGTTGTTGTTGCAGCCCTCCGATTCATTGGAAAGAAGGTTCCGATTAGACTGAATGAAGGGTTTTTGGTAGTCTATGCCTTAAGGAAATAAAAAAAAAAACATTACACTCACATGTAGAGTTCACACATTAGGAAGAGATTTATCTATGTAAAATGCGTGTGTTTTTTGTTTTTGATTTTTCTTTTTTTTCTTTATTTTTGGTTTTTTGCGTACAGAACTATTAAGTGGAAAATATCATGAAAAAATTTCTAAACTTAGGTTTCTGGTTGGCCCCGAAAGGAAATGTGAATACAACAGAAATCAAAGGAAATAACAACAATAAAAACACCATTTCCACCACCACCACCAACAACAACAACAACAACAAAAACAATAATAATAATAATTCAGTAAACATACTATTTTTTCCTTTGTAAAATGAGTCGGTTCAGTTTCCAGAAATATAATTAAACATATTATTTCGACTTATTATGATTGCGTAAATTTCTTTTCGAGTCTGCTCGACTAATTAGAAGTAATGTAAAATGGCAGACGAAAACACTACTTATTATGAAAGGTATGTTTATTTTAACTCACGACAAAGTTTGTACAAAGGTAGATATAATTCATCTACACCAGATGAATTAAAGAATAAACTTTATCGATTGAGACATTCCATATCTATATGTGTGTGTATGTATGTGTGTTTGTGTGCGTACATGAACACACACACACACACACACACATATATATATATATATATATATATATATATATATATATATATATAGAGAGAGAGAGAGAGAGAGAGAGAGAAAGTTGGGCAAAGCTACTATTTTTCCCTGTGCTCCCCACATTAAAACAATGTTGTGTCATATCCTGCCTTAGTGCGGAATCTGGGTAAATATACATATATATATATTCTTCATCTTATCTAAAGTGGTGTCACATACAGACACAATCTAGCCTTACGCGAATTAATACAAGAGTTTTTTTTTCAAGAAACTCATTCTTTACTAAGCTAGACTCCTGAAGTGTGAGATGTTCGTTACTCATTTTACTTTTCTTTTTTCCATCGCTGTAATGTTTGTATCGATTGTGTGGTTACAGTTGCTATGGTGGTGGGTTAAATAATGCGGCGGTGAAAAAGTGTGTTTGGTAATTGCTGAAGCAGACACGGGCATGGCGCTAAGCCTATTTCACAGCATTCTTTCTATGTGCACCTGCAGTCTTTGAAAACAGCGTCACAATCATTCATTGCACGAGTCGTCCACTCGGAGCCGGCCGGTGGGGATTGGGAGAGAATTCATGAAAGCAAAAGGACGTTCATCGAGTCTCGGTAAATAAGAGTAACTAAAATATTAAGAAAACATCAACAAAAATTAATCGATCAAAAGTAACATATTGATCTGCAAATAAAGAAGAAACGCCCCCCCACTCCTCACGCGTACACATAAAAGAGAGTTAGTGGATCAGTGAGATAAAGAAAATTTATAAAAACAAAGGAACAAAAAATTAAGGAAACGAGAGAGAATAGTCAAATATTTACACTATTTACATAAAAAAGGGTTCGTTTAGAAATTCAAAGAAATTCGGCCATTGTACGCTCTGTCCTGAAGAAGGATGGTGCATATAACGGCCGAAACGTGAATATGGAAATAAAGATGAAGACAACAGTCCCAACAAAGTTTGGTTTGTTTTAAGGCATTTCAAACTGAATGGGTTCTTTAATGCCAACAAAATTTTTATTGATGGTAATAATTTTCTTCAAAAATCTGTTTCTGGGAGTATTCTTCCTAAAAGAAATCTATCGCTGGTCATATTTTTTCCAAAGAATGTATAGCTGTTTGTATTGCTGGTATTTTTTTAAGTATTACTGATAATAATTTTTCCTTCAAAAATTATTGCTGGTTTTAATTTTGTTTTATTACAAAGTATTTCTGGTATTAAAACCTATTTTTACACAAGTTTGGGTGTTAAATATTTGCCTATTCCGGGCCCCTAACAGGTGCTACCACACCGGGTCAAGGTAAATCTGGGAACACCAACAATTAATTCAAAACCATCAGATCAGAGGCCTTGATGCTGGACGCAGTTTATCATCTTAACCAGGACGCAGATGTAGTCTATCGTCATCCCAACAAGCTATATATATATATATATATATATATATATATATATATATATATATATATATATGTATAGTTAAAATACCTTATTATTTTTTACTATGTTCATCCAAGACAAGAGCCAGTCAAGGTAGAGGCTTATTAAATGATATTGCTGTAAGGTTTTAAAGGTAGGGAGAAAGAGATACATATAGTATAAATAATTGATGTTCCTAAAATGAAAGATTGTCGTGATCGGTGAAACATCCCCTCGGGTGACTATTCCACAATGAAAACGTCTCCGGAAGAAACTGAATGGAACTCCTTCCTCCCAGTGCAAGAGGAATATATTGACTATGGCCTGACGGGTTCGAACGGTGAAGGTTTACACTGATGTCACCAAGTAATGTTCGCTTGAACATATACCATATAAATAGTGATAGATTAGCTAAAAGCTAGCAACATTTCGCCTCTTGGAACGGAGTTGCTGGGTGGAAAACTATCCATTATCCATAAGTACGAGGAAACACGTTTGAATTCTATCAAGGTTTGAAATTGAGGATTGGCCTGAACCGGCCTACATATGGCAGCAATATACATTTGGTCTTGCTTTGATAGAATACGGAAGAAGGAACCAGGTAATTTCTGAAACGTTACAAAGGAACTATAGCTATGGATTGTATATAGAAGTCCCACGAAGTTTGTATGCCAATAAAAGTTTGACTTATTACTAATGCAGCTGCACGTCTTGACTTGAGAAAACGTTAATTTTCAGTTTTGGAGATTTATGCCACAGAAACGGGTTTCTACAGAAATATATTCAGAATACTATGGCCTAAACACCGAGTTATTTTTAGATAAAATGTAAACAAAATGAAGTGGGATCAGAAAGTGACAACCTAGATCATAATGAAGCAAAAGGCTTGGAGAAGGTGACAGTGGTAGGACTCGTCGAGAGCAATTTGGACACCACATAACCTACCTAACAAGCTTAATAACTAGATGTAATCTGATTGCAAAACAGGGATTGGGATATATCGATACAAGTCAAACATGGCTAACAGCTACGTCAGGAAGGGACGAGGCACATTGAAAAAAAAAATGTTACAAACCAGTTCCACCCTATTGAGAGCTGTGCGTGCTAGGTCAAATGTGGTGTTTAGTATCCAGTTCAACATTTTTGGTGATGCTCCCATTAGCCACTATGACATCTATATTTTCCTAATTATCTAAAAGGTCGCGTAGACAGATCGTTAATCTCTCTACGGTAATAATCTACCTAATACATATAACAGGAAAAGGGTAGGACCTGAGATAGAGAGACTTAGAATCATCTATATCAAAAATGAAAACAAAAATAGGAATAATCTTGTTGCAGATTTTAATCACCCCACAACAAAGAAAAAGGCTATAAAGGTTTTTTTAAATATAAAAATATAAAACTTTTTTTCATTTTTGCAAATAATATACCTCAGCTTGAATGAGTGTTAAAGTTCTTGTGTTAAAGTTCCTTGTCTGAAGTTGTTTGTTAAGAGGAAAATAAATGTGTTTTCTTCGCGCGTATGTGTGAGAAAAAGAGGGAAAATGAGAACTTGAGGAGGAAAGTGTAAGTGTCACGTAGCTTGATGACAAAGTGTGTTAGCATCACGTATCTTAGTGGAGAAAATGCGTGAATGATTATGGGAATCCCTTTTAATCTGTGGTCGTGAACTGATGTATCTATCTCCTTACTGTGTTGTCCGTTTAGAGACTTTATTTAAATAATATTCAAAGGGATGACGAAGCATGGCATTTTTTTAATTGTCGGCTGGAACGTGACCTAATGGTTGAATTTGTTAAACATTTATTTTCAAGGGATTAATTTTTAATTTAATGCGAAAATCCTCCGATTTGGAAACCAATTTGTTCATTTGATGATTGACTGTTTTGATGGTTTTTTTTCGTTTTCGCTCGAGATATTTTTTTAGAATATCTTACATTTATTTGTTCTCTTAATTTAGCCTCCATTATTTTTCAGTTTTATTGATATTCTTTTCATCCATGACATATCTTTCTATTGTCCTCCACACTTTTGGATCACCCATTTTATAATTTACTGCCATTCATTATATCACTTCTTTCCTATCTAATTTCTTCCCATTTTTTTTTATTTTTCTGTTTCAGGTGAATTTCTGAAGAATGTTACTTCCAGTTTGTCTCTTCTTCTTTTTTTCTTTGCTTTAAATTCTTTCAAGGGAATTTACACACAAAAAATGCATATGGATGAATAATGGTACCTTGAAGGCAATGAAAAATTGCTATCACACCTCGAAAATAATGAAAAAATGTGTTGGATTTTACACTGTGAAAATACAAGTTAAGTTATTTAATATGGATTATATATGAAGTACTCATAAGGATCGAACTCACGGTCATCTAGACCATTCTATCTAACTATTAAAAAACGTAGATGCAACATAAAAAAAAAAACTTT